>VZQC01015009.1:231412-251783 GCA_009823505.1 Rhizomys pruinosus
TGCAGAGGACCCGGGTTCGATCCCCAGCACCCACATGGCGGCTGAGAGCCATCTGAAACTCCAGTTCCAGGAGAACTCCAGTTCCAGGGGAATCCGAGACCCTCTTCTGACCTCCGCGGCTTTGCACGACACGGGTGCACAAACCTGCATGCAGACAGTACATTGATATACATACCGAAATAAAAAAAAAAAAATTAAAAAAAAAAAATAAAAACAATTTGTAAGCAGTTGTGCCCAAACCCACACAGCTCATGGGTCCCACCATCCAGGGGGGCTTGAATGTTCAATCAAGTTGATCAAATGAGTGTCCAGTCTATATTGTTGTAGTTTCATTGTTCACCCCAATCACAACCCTTACATTCTACTGCACCCCCTCTTCCAAAGATTGTTCCCTATGCTTAGAAAAGGGGCACAGGTGGATGAGAAGCAAAACAGTCTACTTTCTCTGGAGCTGTTGTCTTGGTCTCTGGTCAATTCTGGCTGTTTCCTTTCACGGACTGATGGTTTGTCCAGGCATGACCTTTCGATCCTACTAATGAAGCACAAGCAATTAGATATATAGGTATTTAAACAGTACTAATTGTTATGATAGGTTACTTTGGTATAGACACAGATGTTTGGATGGTAAGTTAATCCATGAATTACATTTTTTCTGTTAAGTACGACAGGGTCTTACTGTGGCTTATAACATCTCCTAACCATTAGAGGATGTAAGCTGTGGCATCAGCCATGGGTTATTCCTCCAAGGAGAAAGGTAATAGATAATTAGATTTGGGATATACAGGCATATGGATGGCACTGCTGCACAGTATTTTCAAGCAGGTGAGGTGTAGCTGGTGCTGACAGAGGAGTCTTGCTTGACTCAAGGAGACTTATATTTGCTTTATTGGTTTAGTGGCCTTTGGTAACCCTCTCTGGCATTCCAGAGACCATATGTATACTTGCAAGTGTGGTCTCCATACATCTTTCCCATGTTTACCTCAGGTCTTCAACAGCAGGGCCTTATTGTCTCTCTTCTTGTAAGTATCCCAGTTTGGAGGCAAGGAGCCTTTACCTTTTGTGGGGGCTTGGATCCCCTGGCCAACATCTCCTTGGTAGACTAATCATTGCTAATGTCAGAGCTCCTGCATTAATATATTTTGCTTAAGTGCATAGCTTAAGGAGACTTTAGCCTTATATTTGGTTCTGAACAGAGAATAATCCTTTTTACAGTTTCTGTGTCTATTAGTCAATTAAAGAAGGCAGTTTTACCAGTTTTACAAGAGATTACCTCTATAACAGTTGGTTCCAATCTACAGCTGGAGAACGACCTCATCATCATCATATTTCTCCTTGTTCTATGGGGGGGGGTGAGTTAAGAAAGTCTCTTGTATTAAAACCTTTGTGGCACCTAGAAGGTAAGCTTCATTAGGACTCATTAAAAATAGTTGTTACTAGTAGCATCCACAGAGGGGCCTGATGTCTGCAGCAATCTGAGGCTTTTCTTCCCTTCAATGCCCAGAAGAGTCAATCCTTCTGCTGGCACTTTCTGGTACATCCTACTCACTGCAAAGCTGTATTTTCTTTCTCAGCCTTTAAGTTGGTGACATTCTGGCCCGTTGGAACATATGGATCCCTTCCTGTAGCTAGTTCCATGATTTGAATTGCAAGGTTTATTGACAAAAAGTTCTCACATCTATCTGTATTCGAATTTTTTATTTTAGGTTTTTGTTTTTTGACCCATGAGTCTCAAAAAAGCAGCCATATTAGACATACCTATGGAGTGGAGTCAAAGCACAGATTTTATCAAACTCACCCATGCTGTTTTGGGTGACTGCATGTGAACAATTTGGGAAGCAAACCCACAGATGAAAAAGATTGCTACAAGGTGATGCCGTACAACAGCAAAATTATAGAGAACATTTGTTTATGCCAATCCCAAAGTTACTGTTATACAGATTTTAATTAAAACAAATGTGAACAACAGCAATTTATATCTCCAATTAACTCAGATACATTACTGTTTTTATCAGAGCCTTTAAAACAATGTTGTTTAATATACACATATTTACTTTTACTAAGTCCTAAAACACCATGTAACCTGTAGACAGAGAGCATACATTATTTTAAAACCTTGTGCCATCTGTCCTGCCTCAGTTTTTTAAACCAATCAAGCCTAATTTGTATTGGGAGTTTGGCGTCCACTGGAGCATTTTAGATTTTTGTTTACCACAAAATTTGTTTTGTGGAACTTATATTATTTAATGAATATAATTTTATATTATTAAGACCCCTCCCTTATCCTCCACATCTTCCTTTACTGAGCCTTGCCCAATTTAATGGGACACACACATATGTACATGCACACATACATATTTATGTATATATGTATATATGTATATACGTGTTAGTACATATGTGTGTCTTTATATCTATCATCTATTATCTATCTGTCTATCTATCTATCTATCTATCTATCTATCTATCCATTACAATTTATGGAGTCTAATTTCTTTTCCTCCAATTGTCCTTCAGTGTGGATCTATCCACTGAACCTGGATTATCCTACCAGGAGTCCCATCCTTGAAAGAGTCTGTCTCTCCCCCTTCGAGTAGCCATTGGTTGCCAAATTTACTTAAGGTTGGTTTTCTTACCCACCTCCTATATTCTATTTGGTTTGCGCATGAATGGGACTTGTTAATGGTGCCACCTTTATTGTGAATTCATATATGAGTAACTGTTTCCTTGTGGTCATCTACTACCTATGGCTCTTACAATATTCCTGCTCCTCTTTCAAAAGAATTCCTTCAGGCTTCATCTCCGATGCTTTGCTTTCATTGTGCTGCTAGCTGCTATGCATGTTAGTAGAAGGAAAAAAAAATCTAATCATCAAACTAAGTCAGGTGTGAATTCTGTGAACTACAAGACAACTGTCATGTACTACATATGCCTCATTGGAAAAGTGGGATGAAGATTATGTGAGTAACCAGTCACTCTAATTGGATTAAGGTCTTTTCATAGGAATGTGCTGATATATGATACTGATATCAGGGTTAGAATTCTTAGGCTAGGCATGTCAAAGGGTATAGGGGAGAGCCTAATACTAGTTTTCTACTAAATATTTATAGAATTAAACTAATTCCTAATGACTTATTGTTATAGATTAATGCATCTCTCAAATCTCTCTAGACAATTTTCCTTATGCAGCAGAACCTGATTAACACAGAAACTCACAACTGGCCAAGTATAAGACAACAAGAAATTGCAGAGTTCTTATTTACAATATATTAGGGATCTATTCCAAATTCCAGGTTCCATACTCTTAAAGAAAACTAGCTCTCACTCTCCTCATAGCTATGAATTGCCAGTAGCTCTTCAGCTATAGGTGGGTCTTTTTTACTATTTGATGGAATTTTGTCTGGCTAAAACTTTTCAGGTCTTGTGCATTTCTATCACAGCAGTTTGAGTTTATGTGTGGAACTTCCCACTTACTCTTGAAAATATTGTTTTCATACAGTCATAGTTCCTCTTCTGGCTTTTATAATCTCTTTCCTCCCTCTTTCTAGATGATCCTGAATCTTGAGAGGAGGAAATATTCGAGATATCACATTTAGGGATGATCAGTATGAAGTCTCTTATTTTCCTCATGTAGAGTAGTAGGTGATGTCTGTGTTAATTAGCATTTACTTCAAAAAGAAGCTTCGCAGATGAAAGTTGAGAGTTGCACTAATCAATGGATATAACAATAAATCAGTGTTGTCATTCATTAACTTTGGCTCTTAACAATCTTTCTCGACTTCTCTTCTACAATGATCCCTAAGTTTGGAGAGAAAAACATTTGAAATAGGTATCTATTCAGTTCCTAGCACTCTGTGGCCTCCTGGCCAATTGTGGGATTCAGTTTTAGTAACCATCCGAGATAAAATGAAACTTATCTGGTGAGAGTTGAGAGTTGCTTTCATCCTATATGTAAAGGTTGCATTGAACATGTGCCACGTAGTTTAAAATGTCTCAAAGACACATACTCTCTTCATTTTGTTAGTTGTGTAATTCGGTAACAGTCTCCATCTGTTGTAAAAGGAAACTTCTTTGATGAAAGATGAAGGGTAGATACTTTGAGATTCCTTATTGAGAATAAAGTAAGAAATGACATTGGACTAGGGATGTGGCAAATGTAGGTGTTTCCCTATTTTCTCTGACTTCTCCAGCCATGTGTCTTTGGCTATGTTTACAGTATAACAGATAAGTTACCTTCTTTTGTGCTGACCTTAATTCCAATTAGAAAGCTATTGATTATCCACAGGGTAAAAGTGTACAAATAGCGATAATTTGCTTTGTCCAGTCATTGTTGCTCATCAGACTTCACATCTGGGTAGACCCACCAAACGTTTTTCTCTTGGCAGCTTATTTAGCATCCTTTGGTGCCACACGAGCTAGTCTTCAGGGAGGCAGCTTCCTGTTCAGTTATAAGTTGATTACTCCAGATCCAGTGCCCATTTTGTGGCCTGTGTTCAGCAATAGGCTCTTACCTTCAAGTTCTATGTTGCAATCTAGGCTTTGGTAATAGCCTGTGTTACTTTGTGTATTGGACTGTCTGGACCAAAAACTTCAAGGGAGATTTCTACTGCATAGCACTGTGGGGTTTTGTTTTGTTTTGTCTTGTTTTGTTTTGTATTTTTCTTTTGTTATACAGCCTTCAGCTATAAACATGTACTCACATATTTACTGTATGTGTATTTTTCAGAAGGACTTTAGAATTTCTTTTTATTTTTATTTTATTTATTTATTTATGTGTATGAGTGTATTGTGTGCATGGTTCTTGTGGTTTTTCATACCATCTAAGCATACTCTTGGTTTCTGTGATTATATTAGGACATATACTCATGTCTGGGAATTTGGAGTTGCATCCATATAAGTATCTCTTTTGTTACTTGTACTGTTTTACTTCAATTAGTATAATAATTTCTAGCTTCATCAATTTACCTGCAAACTTGATTTCATTTTTCTTTACTGCAGAGTAGAACCCAGCTGTGTAAATGTACCACATTTTCATTAATCATTCATCAACTAAGTGACACTTATATTGTTGCCATGTTTTAGCTTTTGTGAAAAGAAAAGAAACAAACGTGGATGCGCAAGCATCCAGTTAATAGGATGAGTTCTTTGGGTATAGCCAAAACGTGGTATTACTCAATCATATAATCAATTTATTTTTAGTGTTTTTAAAGTTGTCTGGTTGCACCAGTTTGCTATCCATCCAAAAGTTACTGAGGGTTCCCTTTGCCTACATTAATGTCATTATTGGCGTTATATTTTTCTATTAATTTTAACCTTTCTGACTGGGGTTAAATGAAATATTGTAGTTTTGATTTGTATTTCTCTAATTATTAAGGATGTTGAACAGTTTAATGGTGCTCCTTGACCATTGTTATTTCTTTTGCAAATTCTCTTTTCAGATGTATAGTCCACTTTTTAAATGGGTCATTTTTTCTTCAATATTTGTATTTTGAATTCCTTATAATATTCTGCATTTTAATCCTCTATCAGATAAGTATGTTTGGTGAAGATTTTCTCCCAATATTCCTTTTCTTTTCTTTTTTTTTTTTTTTTTTCTTTTTGAGTTAGGGTCTCCCTTTAGTCCCAGCTGGCCTGGTGCTCCCTATGTAGACCAAGCTGGCCTGGAACTCACAGAGATCAGCCTGCCTCTGCTTCCCAAGTGCTGAGATTAAAGGCCTAATCTCCCTTTTAATACAATGCTTGAAAATATTGATAGAGCTACAAGACAGGTAAAGAAATTAGAGGAATACCATTCTGAAAACTAGAATTGTCCCATTTTGCAGATGATATGATATTACAGCTAAGGGATTCTAAAATTCTGATCAGAAAACTCCTAGTAAGGATTAAGATTTCTAGTAAAGTGGCAAAATTAATCTAAGTAATATGAAGCCTTTCTTTATGCCAATAAAAAGCAATTGAGAAGAATATATGGAAAACCTCCCAATCACAATAGCCTCAACATAGCTTGGAATAAACCAAACCAAAGTTATTAAAGGACTTCTTCAGACATTAAATTGATATGATAAGCCTTAACACAAATTATAGAATGCATGAATTCCAGTTGAGCTATGGGAAGGTACCAATAAGGAAGGATAATTAAAGATGATTAAGATGTGTATTAAATACATAAAATTCCATTAAAATGTAAAGAACATTGTGTGTTGGCTAATTTACATATGATTGTGTATTTACTGGAGTTTTTTTTGCTGTTAATTCTGTTTTATTACATTGAATTATGAGAGAAAGCATGGATTTTTTTGTTTGTATGTTTGTTGGAATTTTTGTGTGTGTGCCCAAGACGATGATTAGTTTTAGCGAAACTTCCATGGGCTGCTGAATAGAAAATATACTCTTTCCTGTTTGGGTGGAATATTCTGTAGATGTCTATTAGGTGCACTTGATGTCCAAAATAGTTTAATTCAGATGTTTCTGTATTTATTGTTTGTCAAGTTCATCTGTCTATTGAAGAAAGTGAGGTACTTCTTTCATCATATTCATGGAAGATTTTTTCTTTTTCTTTCATCTATAAGTAATTTTACTTGATGAAATGTTCTAGTTTATCATTGCTGATCTTTTAGGACTTGGAATATATTTACTCAGGCTCTTATGGCTTTTCTATTTTACACTGGAAAGTCAGCTATAATTCTGATGACTTTTCCTTTTTGTTATTGATATTTTGTGTATTTTATACATCATTTTTCAATTCAGTTCAGGCATATTCCCCTTTCTCTTCTTCCCACCCCACCCCACCCCACCTCAGACCATGCATTCTTCCATAACTATCTTGTATCTTTCTCTCAGTCTTTTTTTATGCTTAGGAATTCACATTTTCCTCCATTAATTTTATATTACTCTAAAATATGGATACATATTCTTCACCCATATACAGTAATTACAGAGTCTGAGAATAATTGGTGGGTGCACTCTAGAGCCCATTGAGAGATTCACATTATACTGACATAGTTGCTTTCAGATAAACAAAAATATAAAAATAATGTCATTCAGCTTGCCTTTCATCTGGGGGATTTGATCATTTTCCATTTGTCTTTCCGGGACTGTGTTACTTCACTCAGCATAATGGCTTCGAGCTCCATCCATTGAACCTGCAAAGTTCATAATTCCATTTTTCTTTACCTCTGAATAGTACTCCATTGTGTAGCTGTACCACATTTTTGTTATCCACTCATCTGTTGATGGGCATTTGGGTTTGTCCAGCTCTTTGCTATTGTGAAGAGAGCTGTAATAAACATGGCTGTGCATGTATCTTTGTGGTAGGATGAGTCTTTGGGGTATTGTTCTAGTTTGTCTTCCATTGTTGTGACAAAACACTCTGACGTACACCAACTTGGGGAGGAAAGGGTTTATTCAGCTTACATCTCCTGGGTCACAGTTCATCACTTAGGGAGCCCAAGTCAGGAATTCAGAGCAGGAACCTGGAGGCAGGAGCTGAAGCACAGGCCATGGAGGAATGCTGTTCACTGGCTTGCTTCCCTGGCTCATGCCCAACCCGCCTTCTTATATGGTACACAACAACCTGCCCAGGGTGGCACCACTCATCTTGGGCTGGGGCCTCCCACACTGCTCAACCATCAATACAATAGTCCACAGATGTGGCCACAGGCCAATCCAATGGAGCCAATTCCCCAACTGAGGCTCCCTCAACCCAGGTGTGTCAAGTTGACACTAAAGCTATCCAGCACAGGTATATATCCTGGAATAAAAAAACTGGGTCAGGAGATAGGCTCATTCCCGTCTTTTAAGCATTCTCCACACTGCTTTCCATAGCGGTTGTACAAGTTTGCATTCCCGCCAGCAGTGGATGAGTGTTCACTTTTCCCCAAAACCTCTCCAACATGTGCTGTCTTTTGTTTTCTTGACCTTAGCAAGTCATATTGGAATGAGATGATATCTGAGAGTGGTTTTGATTTGCATTTCCTTAATTATTAATGATGTTGAACACTTTTTAAGATGTTTATCAGCCATCTTTACTTCTTTACTGGTGAAGTCTCTGTTCAGCTCTTTACTCCATCTTTTGAGTAAGTCCTCTGTCTTCTTCCTTTTTTTTGTTTCTTTGAGTAGTTTATATATTTTCGATGTCAATGCTCTGTCAGCTGTATCACTGGTAAAGATTTCCTCCCACTTTGTGAGTTTTCTCTGCATCTCCTTGATTCTTTCACTGTACAGAAGCTTTTGAGTTTGATGAGTTCCCATTTGTCAATTGTTGACCTTACTTTCTGTGCAGCTGTTGTCTGATTTACAATGTCTTTTCCTACACCTATGTCTTGTAGGTTGTTACCAAATTTTTCTTCTATCAGCTTCAGGGTTTCGGGCTTCACATTGAGATCTTGGATCCCTTTGGAGTTGATTTTTGTACAGGGTGAGAGGTATGAGTTTAATTTTTTTTCTACTACAAATGGTGATCCAATTTTGACAGCACCATTTGCTGAAGATGCTATACTTTCTCCACTGAGGGTTGTTTTTTTTTGTTGTTGTTATTGTTTTTGTTTTTTGTCCCTTTGTCAAATATGAGGTTGCTGAAAATGTATGACCTCAAGTTTGGATCTTTGCTTTTGTTCCAGTGGTCAACAGGTCTGTTTTTCTGCCATTACCAGGCTGTCTTTATGACTATGGCCCTGTAATATAGTTTGAAGTTTGATAGGGCAATACCCCTATATTGCATTTTTCACTCAGGGTTGCCTTAGCTATTCAGGGTCTTTTGTTTTACCAAATGATTTTAAGGATTTTTTTTTTCCAAGTCTGTGAAGAAGCTCATAGGGATTTTGTTTGGGATTGCATTGAATCTGTATATCAATTTGGGTAAAATGGCCATTTTTTTTTTTATTTTTTTAAATTTTTTTTTTTTATTATTTTATTTTTGTATGTGTATGAATGTATTGTTTGCATGCAGGTCTGTGCACCCGTGTCGTGCAATGCCGCGGAGGTCAGAAGTGGGCGTCGGATTCCCCTGGAGCTGGAGTTCTCCTGGAGTTGGAGTTTCAGACGGTTCTCAGCCGCCATGTGGGTGCTGGGGATCGAACCCGGGTCCTCTGCAAGAGCGGTCGGCGCTCTTAACCGCTAGGCCATCTCTCCAGCCCCTAAAATGGCCATTTTAATGTTAATTTTTTCCAATCCATGAACATGGGAGGTCTTTCTGTCTTTTGATGTCATTTTTGATCTCCTTCTTCAGGGGTTTAAGTTTTTTGTTGTAGAGCTCTATGGTCTCTTTGGTTAGGTTTGTTCCCAGGTATCTTATTATTTTTGAGGCCATTGTGAGTGGGAAATTCTTCTTATATTCCTTCTCCACTTGTTTATTATTAGTGTAAAGAAAGTCTTCTGATTTTGCTAGGTTAATTTGTAGCCTGACACTTTACTAAAACTCTGGATCCTTTCAAGAAGTTTTCTGGTGGAGTTTTTTAGCATCCATTAGGTAAACTATCATATCATCTGCAAAAAGGGATAGCTTAACTTTTACTACTCCTTTAGTTTCCCTCTCTTGTTTTATTGCCCTACCAGTGTTTCAAGCACTATATTGAAGAAGAGTGGTGATAGGGGGCAGCTTTGCTAGGTTTTCTCCTTTAAGGGAAATGGTTCCAATTTTCCTCCATTTAGGATGATGTTGGCAGTGGGTTTGCTATATATGGCTTTGATCATGTTGAGGAATGTTCATTTCAGTCCTATTCTCTCTAGGACTTTAAACATGAAGGGATACTGGATCTTGTCAAAGGCTTTTTCTACATCAATTGAGATTACTGTGTGCTTTTTGTCTTTCAGTCCATTTATATGTTTTTGATATTTATTGATTTACGTATGCTGAACCATCCCTGCATCTCTGGTATGAATCCAACGTTATCATGATGGATGATTTTTTATTTTTTATTTATTTTTTAATTTTTACTTATTTCTGTATGTGTATGAATGTACTGTCTGCATGCAGGTCTGTGCATCCGTGTCGTGCAATGCCGCGGAGGTCAGAAGACGGTCTCTGATTCCCCTGGAACTGGAGTTCTTCTGGAATTGGAGTTTCAGATGGTTCTTGGCCGCCATGTGGGTGCTGGGGATCGAACCCGGGTCCTCTGCAAGAGCGGTCGGCGCTCTTAACCGCTAGGCCATCTCTCCAGCCCGATGGATGATTTTTTAAATGTGGGTCTGTATGCGATTTTCAAGTATTTTGTTGATAATTTTTTGCATCTAAGTTCATTAGTGTATGGGTCTATAGCTTTCTTTTTTGCTTGCATCTTTGCCTGGTTTTGGTATTAGAGTGATACTGGCTTCATAGAAGGAGTTTGGGAGAATTCTCTCTGTTTGTGTCCTTCTAAACAGTTTGAGTAGCAATTGTTGTAGGACCTCTTTAAATGTTTTATAGAATTCTGCCGTGAAACCATCTAGACCGGGGCTTTTTTTAGTTGGGAGGTTTTTAATTACATCTTTGATTTCCTCAAATATTACAGGTCTGTTTAAATTGTAAATCTCTTCTTGGTTGAGCTTTGTTGGTT
Source organism: Rhizomys pruinosus (assembly GCA_009823505.1). Classification (NCBI taxonomy): domain Eukaryota; kingdom Metazoa; phylum Chordata; class Mammalia; order Rodentia; family Spalacidae; genus Rhizomys; species Rhizomys pruinosus. The sequence goes on from VZQC01015009.1 coordinate 241,942, forward strand.
CTCAGGATTTCAGATATTTATCCATTTCTCTTAGGTTTTCAAATTTAGTGTAGTGTAGATTTTTGAAGTATTCCTATATGACTGACTGGATCTTTTCTTTGTCTGTTGTGATGTTTCCCCTTTCATCACAAATAATGTTGATTTGGAGTTGCTCTATTATTTTTGTTAACTGAGCTAGTGGTCTGCCTACATTATTTTTTCAAAGAACCAGCTTTTAGATTCTTTGATTTTGTGTATTGTTTTCTTTATTTCTATTTCATTGATTTCTGCTCTGATTTTTGTTATTTCTTCCTGTTTGTTGGGTTTGGGGTTCATTTGCTGTTGTCTCTCAATTGTTTTGAGTTGCAGTGTTAGATCATTTACTTGTTCCCTTTCTGTTTTTTTGATGTGGGCACTTAGCGCTATAAATTTCCCTCTCAAGTCTGCTTTTAAAGTATCCCACATGTTTTGTTGTGTTGTATTGTCTTTTTCATTCAGTTCCATGAATACTTTTATTTTTATTTCATTCTTTATTTCTTCCCTGACCCATTAATTGTTCAGGATTGTGTTTTTTAGTCTCCATGTGTTCTTGTAGCTAGTTGGACTTATTCTGGTGTTCATATTGAGGTTTATTGCACTATGGTCTGAGAGAATGCATGGAATAATTTCTATTCTTTTGTATTTGTTGAGGTTCATTTTGTGCCCCAGTATGTGGTTGATTTTGGAGAATGTTCCATGAGGTGCTGAGTAGAAAGTATTTTCTCTGGTATTTGGGTGGAATATTCTGTACATGTTTGTGAGTTCCATTTGGTGTATTGTATTCAGTTCTGATGACTCTCTGTTTATTTTTTGTCCTGTTGATCTAACCAAAGGGCCTCAGTGGGGTGTTGAAGTCTCCCACTATTAGTGTGTTAGGATTAATCTGTGTCTTGAGGTCCTGTAGAGTTGTGTTTATAAAATTAGGAGCACTAGAGTTTGGTGCATAGACATTTAGGATTGTGAAGTCTTCATGGTTCATTGTTCTTTTGACAAGGATGTATTGGCCCTCTTTGTCTCTTCTGATTAATTTTACTTTGAGATCTCTTTTGTCTGAGATTAGAATAGCCACTCCAGCTTGTTTCTTAGTTCCATTTGCTTGGAATATTTTTTTCCATCCTTTCACTCTAAGGTGGTGTCTGTCCTTGAGGGTGAGCTGGGTTTCTTGTAGACAGCATATGGAAGGGTTAAGTTTCCTCATCCCTTCTTCCAATCTATGCCTTTCGATTGGAGAGTTTAGACAATTAGTATTTAATGTTATTATTGAGAGATGTGTGCTGCTTCTTTTTACCTTACTTTTTGTTTGCATTCTTGGTCTAGGTTTATATGTACTCTGTTATGATTTTGTTGCTTTCTCTCTTTAATTGCTTAGGGATTATTGTTTCTTTCCACTCTTGGGATTGCTTTGAGGATTTTCTGAAGTTTTGATCTCTGAGACATGTATTCTTTCATCTTGTTTACGTTGTGAAAGATTTTTCATTATGCTTCAACTATAATTGACATTTTTGCTGGATATTGTAGTCTGGGTTGACATCTAAAGTCATTTAGCACAGAGAATACTTTGGTCCAAGTTCTTCTAGCTTTCATCAATTGGGCTGAGAAATCAACTATGATTCTGATGGGTTTCCCTTTATATGTAACTTGTTGATTTCTCTTGGGGCTTTCAGTGTTTTGTCTTTGTTTTGAGCATCTAATGTTTTAACAATGATATGGCATGGGGAGTTTCTTTTCTGGTCCTGTCTATTCGGTGTTCTACGTGCCTCTTGGATTTGTATAGGATTGTCTTTTTTTCAGATTGGAGAAATTTTCTTCTATTATCCTGTTGAAGATCTGGTCAATAGTGCTGTCTTGGGACTCCTCTCCCTCCTCTATCCCTATGATGTGGAGAAAGTTTGGTCTTTTCATGTGCCCCACATTTCCTGAGTGTTCCACTCTTGTGGTTTTTTTTTTTTTTTTAATTTTTTGTAATCTTTACTTGAGCTTTCTAATTGCTCTGTATTATCCTGCAGGTCTGATATTCTTTTTTCTGCTACTTCCATTCTGAGTCTGAAGCTTTTCCCATCCTTTTCTGGTGGTTGTATGAATGTTCAATATCCTTTTTCATTTCATCCTGTGATCTCTTTAGATTTTCCATTTCCCTCTGGAGCCTTTCTTTCTCATCTTGTAGCTCCTTGGTTCATTGGTCATTTTCTTTTTTTCATTTTGGCCTTTCTCCCTCTAGGTCCCTCTTAAGTTTTTCAATCTCTCCCCATAGTTCTTTCCACCGTTTGTCATTATCTCTCTCTAGGTCCTTCCTGAGGTTTTCATTCTCTTCCCTTAGCTCTCTGATTTCTTTGGATGTGTCTTCAGTTATTCTTCTAAGGTTGGTGTCTTGGCTTCTTTCATTGGAGATCTCATTGTAATGATCTTCTGTAGGGTTGGTGGAGTTCAGTGTGGATTTATTATGAGCTTTTTCAGTGTTGTTTTTTCTTTGTCTTTGGCATGTGGATTTGTCTGTTTGTTTCTTTGAATTCTGGGTCCTCAATATCGGCTGCACAGACTATAATCACCAGTGCTGTTGGGTCCTCTGCACCAGAGCTCTACCGGGATGACGTAGAGAGGGGGTTGGGTTGGGTTGCTACTTTGGCCTGCATGCTGTAGGCCCTCAAGTGTCCAGGCAGGTCTGCCTTGCCTCACTGGAACTTCACTGACTCTGGCCGGGTGTCTGGGGTCCCAACTGGGAGTTCTAGGAGCTGATGGCAGGCTCACCAAGGGCACCTTGATTCACAGGAACCTCACTGACTTCAGGCGGTTGTCTCATGACTTTTCCTTTTATGAATATTTTTTTCAACTTGTAGGTTTCAGTATTCTCTCTTTATTGAGTATATTAGGTGCTTTTATTATAAAGTTTCTGTTTATGTCTTCTCTATTTGATGTTCTGTTCTGTGTGGTTCCCGTATCTCTATGGGTATGGGTTCTCTAAAATGGTAAATTTGTTTTTATAATTCTGTTGGTGAACTTGGTCACTGCTATTTGACCCAAGAATTCTTCTCCGTCCTCTGTTCTTATGATGCCTAAATTTAGACTTTTCATGGTACCCACATTTCCTTCAGATTCACTTCCAGTGTTTTGAATACATTTTTCATATTCTGAGCTTGAGCAGTCTTAGTCTTCAACTTTATCATCCAATCTTGATATGCTGTTTTTCATTTTATTCGTTCTGTTCGTGATATTTTATTTCTGTCTTTCAATTTGGCTTATTGAGTTTTACAATTCCATCTTGATTTCACCCTAAATTTTCTTTATTATTTCTTTGTTTTTGAAATTTCAGTGTACATTTCTATTGAAATTTTGTTCATTTCATATAATACATCTTAATCATATTTTGCTGACATCCACAGCTGCCATAGCTCTCCCAACACACACTAGATTTCAAGCACCCTTTCATATACATAAGGCTTTGTCAAGCTTTTTTACCCAGATGTACCTCAGTGAAGGTTTATCCACTGGAGTCTAGTAAGCTTATATGAATTCTCTCCTTAAAAAAGATCAACTCTCCCATACCCAGCAGTTGCCTATAGCTCTTTGGTGAAGGTTGAGGCCTGCTGCCCCATTCCCCAGATCTATAGTGATTTTTGTTTGACTTTGCATGGGTCTTGTACATGCTGTCTCTGTAGCTTGAAAGTTCATAAAAGCAAGTGTAAGACTCTTTTTTCTTATAGTCATACACTAAAACTTCTGATCTTTGGGCTCCCTCTTCCATAATAGCCCTTGATCCATGGGGGAGTGACATTTAATATACAAGTCTTATTCAGGGACAAACACTCTGCGATCTTTATTCTATACACCTTGGCAGTTATGGACTTTTGTATTCAATACACTCTGATGCATGAGGATGCTTTCCTGGTGACAGTTGAGTGATGGTTTAGGATTCTTTCCACCCACTTTTACCCTGTGTTCCACTAGTTTCCAGTTTAGATGTGTCACTAGGGGTTGGGCATCTCTCAGACATGTTCTCTGTGGAGGCCAGTTGTGAAACTATGCAACAGCCTCTGTTGCAAAAAGAGTCTTATTTGATGTTAGGTGAAAAGTATACTTGTCTGGAAATATAAGGATTCCTATTAAACATACAGTAAGAAAACACACTTGTCTAGCGATACGACAGAAGTAGGGTTTTCTCTAGAAAACCTGCGGTCTTGGCATTTGGATTTATTTTGTTGCTATGTGTCTAATATAATAACTAAGCTTTCCTTTCATGTAGCTAGCTATCCATCCCAGCTAGTCAGGTGTTTTCTGACTGCTTCAGTAGGACAGGGCCACAGCTCGACTATATATAACATGAAAAGGATATGCTGGTTCTTTTTGGTAGCAGAAAGACTTGAGTTCTGGAGCAGTGGGAGGAGCAGACAATGCTCACAAAGCAAAGGGATGTCAGCAGTAAGACTTGATTAACTGAGTCTTGCTCTTCAGGTACTCTGGCTGCTTCAATGAGTCTTGTCCAAGGCCCATAGGAAACCTTTTGGAATAAGATCCATATGATAGTTTTGTTTATAGTTTGTTGAGGAAACTCCATGTCTTTCCAGAATTACTATACTAGTTTTCCTTCTGTCATCAGTGTGCATTTTGTTTTATTCTTGTTGTTGATAATTCTTTAAAATTTGTCTTTTGATAATAGTTTTGCTAAAATTTGAAATAATATATGAAACATGTTACAGAAATCATAATCTTAAGTGAAGGGAGAAATGTATAGTGTGTCAAAAGATTAACCCATTTCATAAGGAATTAGTATCTGAAATACAAAAGGAACTCAACCCATTAATAAGAAATCAATAACTCAATTAGAACTTGAACAAAGCATCTGAAGACAAATGTCTTAAAGACACAAAATGCCTAACCACTTCATGTAAAATAATACTTAGGTCATTAGGACATTAATACTACAATAAGATAAACTTCATTGGTCTTGGTATTCAGTTTTGCAAATGAATACTTAGTTTATGTCATATAGGGAACTGAATTCTAAATATACTAAAATCCTTATTATTTACAAGGATTATTTTCTTAAGCATTGAGCTAATATTTAATGTATACAATTTAAAAACATGCTATTAATAATTAATAAACACATTATGTAATTTAAGGGGATATCTTATTTATATATGTAGTCTCTGCAATTTATAGAACAGGTTAGGGCATTGTATTGGTCAAGACAACACATTGAACTGTACTTCTAAGCATTTCCTTGCAGTATTCTAATCCCTGCAGATACTCAATCTTCCCATTTGTAAGTGGATAGACCTAGAAACAGAGCTGAAGCCAAGTAAGAGACTGACTTCAACTATGAGATCTAAAAAAAATTCTCTCAAGAATTAGGAACTTATATAACTACATGATTTCTGGAGTAGAAACAATTACTATTGTTTAACCTGGTGCTTATGCCAGTGTGAACTGTTTAAGTATTTCCCTAAACATCTGTTAATTGTTCTATGTACAAGTCCATGGGGAGGAAATAAAGAAAGCTGCTAGTGTAATGCAGTTAACATCCAAATTAGAAGCAAATCTTTCTACCACAAGGAATAACCTGAATTAGCATTTCCTTTCTGTTGCATCTAGATACAAGATGGCAAGAAACTCCTCACTAATTTTTGGAAAATATAGACCTGTATATTAAGCTTGAAATTTGCACAACCTATGGAGAAACTATGAAAAGTATGAAGGAATAAGGTGGAAATGAGGCTGTTTCTGTAAAAGTAAGAGTAAAATTTGGGCTGTAAATTGAATATAAGAGGTACAAATTCGAATCACAATATATTAATAGAGTTTGATTGCATCCAGAATGTAAATACTGGTGCTGAGGATATAGCTCAGTAATTAAGAGCACTGGTTGTTCTCTAAAGGACTCAGGCTTAATTCCCAGCATCCACATGGCAGCTGACAACCATTATTCTAGTTGGAGGAATTTCAATGACCTCTGACCTTTGTGAGAATTGCCTGACATGGGTGTACTTACTTACATACATGCAGGGGTTACATTCACATTCATAAAAAGAAAAAAATGTAAGAACTTAGGATTTTTACTCAATGACTTGTGCTGTTTTATTTTATTTGAATCTTTGAATTATAATTCATTTTATTCAATTAACAAATGTTTGAATGAACAATTACACAAATAAATGGTGAATATGCAGAAATTTGTAGATAAAATTTTACCTATTAAACATTGTTTTGTGAATAAAATGCTTGTTTATTCATCTGATCCTCTTTTAAAAGCTTATTCACCATTATTTTAATAGATATTTTGGCAAATTAAGGAATATTTAACAAACATTTAGATAATCCTTGCTAGAGTTGGGGCCTAATTACCATTTTCTCATTCTATGCTGTTTTTTTTTTAATTGAATTACCATTGTTGTAATTCATTATGATCAGGATCCCAGAAGGGTGAAAACCTCTGTTTCCTTATGTTCATTTACCAACCCTGCCTCTTACAATATTTCCATGTTTTCTTACCCAATGGTCCCTGAGCCTTGGGTGGGTGAAATTTAATATGAGTCATATACAGGGACACACACTCTGTATTCTCTCATTTTCTAAAATTTAGCCAATCGTGGCTGCTATGTGGACTGAACTTTGTAGTATGAGGGTGCTGCACTATTGAGAGTTGAGAGATGTACTATTATTCTCTCTAGACCCTGTTTCACAATGTTCCATGAACCTTAGGTATAGAGGTTCCCTTGTAGATGTATCACTCAAGGATAAATATATCTCAGACATTTATTCTCTGTGTTTAACCACTTGTGGAACTCTGTAAGAGCCTCTATCTTTTGCAAAAAGAAGCTTCTTGGATGAGTGATGTACTGTATACAAATCTATAAATATAAGGATAATATAAATATAATTTAACATATAGTAATTTCATTTTTCTAGAGTTATGACAGAGATAAATGTTTATGTAGGTTCTATGACCCAGCCATGTGTATTTTGCTATATTTAAAGTGCCAATTATGAATTTCCTCTCACTAAGAGGGCCTTAAGTCCAATTAGATATCTCTTTGTAACTCCTTTGTAAAAGTGCCACCACTGCACCAATAGATATATTTTGCTGTGCCATTGTGATTATTAGAATTTGTATAGTATCCTCTATAACTATGATAGCTTTCTTCAAGGACAAGACTTACAGATCAGTCCAGCTCCAATGCTCCAAATCTGAGCCTTGAAGTATGTCCTGTCTTCAGGAATAGGGTCTTAGCTTCAAGTTCTGGGAGGTAATCACAAACCTTAGCAAAAGCCTGTGTTTTTCTGGGAGTCTTTTGGACTACTCTGACCAACAACTTAAAGGAATGGTGGGTCTCCTCTCTGGCACCATGTTTCTTCTTATATAGCTTTCAGGTATACACATGCACTCGGGTTCAGATATTATGTGAACAATTTTCAGAGTTACTGGGTTAATATATTTAACCCTGGCTTTTCACTCTACCTAATTCATTCTCTCTCTCTCTCTCTCTCTCTCTCTCTCTCTCTCTCTTTCTTCTTCTTCTTCTTCTTCTTCTTCTTCTTCTTCTTCTTCTCTTCTTCTTCTTTCCCTTTGCACCCATAGCTACTTCATTACTTCTATGTCATTCCCTCGCTCTTCCTAGTTGAACCTAACATTTTCCCCATTTCATGCTCTGGAACATACGTAAACTACTATCACTCTCTCTCAGGTTCTTTCTTTCCCACCTGTGGTTTCTTCCCATTTTCCCAGAAACTGCTTTTACATAAAGATATATACTCACACATAAGGGATCAGTGCAAAGATCCACAAAAGAGGAATGACATATACAATTGATTTTTCTGAGCCTGTGTTACTTCACTTAGAATAACTGTTTCTCATTCCATCCATTTACTTGCAGATTTCATGATTTTGTCTTTCCTTAATGCTGAGCAGAACTCTATTGTGTAAAAATATCACTCTGTCATTATCCATTTGTCAGTTGAGAGACAGATAGCATGTCTGCATTTCTTTTTTTATTTCTTTTTTTATTTTTTAATTTTTTGGTCTTTTTGAGACAGGGTCTCCCTGTAGCCCCAGCTAGCCTGGAACTCACTCTCTAGACCAGGCTGGCCTTGAACACACAGAGATTTGCCTGCCTCTGCCTCCCAAGTGCTAGGATTAAAGGTGTGTGTCACCATGCCCGGCTATGCATTTCTTAACTATTGTGAAAAGAGCAGCAACACATTTGGGTGTACTGGCATCTCTACATTAGGATGAGTAATTCGAATATATGGGAAGAAGTGGTACAACTGGATCATATGGTAGATTTTTGTTTATTTTCCTAAGATTTCTCCATAGTGCTTTCCATAGTGGTTGCAAGCATTTGCAATCCCACTGTCAGTGAATGAGCATTCCCCTTTCTTCACATCCTTTCTCACATTTGCTGTCTTTTGTCTTCTTGATTTTAGCCAGTCTCAGTGGAGTAAGATAAAATCATAACGTGGTTTTGATTTGCATTTCTCTAATTACTAAGGCAGTTGAACAAGTACCATTAAAGTGTGTTTCTTAGCCATTTTTATTTTTTCATTCAAAAACTCACTCTTCAGGTCCCACACCATCTTTTTTTAGGACATGTAGTTTTCATGATTCTTTACTATTAAAGTTTTCAAGCAGCAGAATCTTTATCATTATCTCCAACAGTAATTGTTATATAAAGAAGGAAACACTTTCAGATAAAAGTGTTACAGAAATTAAAGGAGGGTATATTTTAAGTTGAAATTTAAAACTACTGAGATAAACTCCTTTAGGGTAAAGAGCTTTGAATATTCAGTGCAACAAATAATCTACTCTGATATGAGTGATTCAAGTAGTGTGAGCTGGGATCTTAGATAAAGGAGTATGTAAAAAAAAACAATCATTACTGATAAACTCGTGCACAATAAAAGAAAATATCCCCAAAGAAGACTGAACAAACACCCATTTAATTATCTTAAATATCAGATCAACCAAAGCTGTAAAGAACTTTACAGGTTTAATTTAAATTAGATGTTGTTAGTAAACATTTATTAGAAATTGAGCTATGTATTTATTTATTTTTAACAAATCTAGACCCGTGTTCCCACCCATTCCCCCACCCCGCCAGAGCTCATGCATTCTGCCAAACATGCTTTTCATCTCTTAGTCTTTCTCAATATTTTCCATGGGGAAGTTGACTGTTTTGAGCAGAAGTTCACTGTTTCAGTCAGATCTTTGATGCAGTCTTTCTGTTGTTGTTGTTGTTGTTGTTGTTTCCAAAATGCATTACGCCCAAATACAATTTCAGCCACCTCATATTTGACAAGGGGGCCAAGAAGACACAATGGAAGAAAGACAGCATCTTCAGCAAGTGGTGCTGGCAAAACTGGATCACCACTTGTAGAAGAATGAAATTAAAACCCTACCTCTCACCTTGTACAAAGGTCAACTCCAGATGGAACAAAGACCTCAACGTGAAACCCCAAACTCTGGAGGTGATAGAAGAGAAGCTTGGCAGCAGACTACAAGACATAGGTGTAGGAAAAGACTTCCTAAACCAGACAGCAGCTGCACAAGAAATAAGATCGACAATTGACAAATGGGACCTCATTAAACTCAAAAGCTTCTGTACATCAAAGGAAGCAATAAAGGAAGTGAGGAGAAGACCCACAGAGTGGGAGGAAACCTTCACAGCAGATACATCTGACAAAGCATTAATTTCCAGAGTATACAAGCTACTCAAAAAACAAAGAAGAAAGAAAACAAATGAATCACTCAAAAGATGGAGCAAAGATCTGAATAGAGACTTCACAGAGGAGGAATTAGAGATGGCTGAGAAACATCTTAAGAACTGTTCAAC
>VZQC01015009.1:262300-309449 GCA_009823505.1 Rhizomys pruinosus
TTAAAAAAAAAAAAAAAAAAAAAAAAAAAAAAATGACTGCTAACAATTAGGCTGCTTCTTTATTCAGTGGTAACCTTAATGCAGTTTAAAAACAACAATAATTCACTACAGAGGATTTCCAGCAAATGAAAAAAAAAAAAACATTAACATAAGGTCCAGCATTCCCATTTCTATTGATTTACATAAAATAATTGGAAAACAGATTATGATGAGATATTTATGCAGACAGATATACATTTCAGCAATATTCATAATAGCAAAGAAGTAGAAACATATTAAATATGGAGCCAATGTTTTATTTTTATTTATATATTTTTGGCCTTTTTGAGACAGGGTCTCCCTGTTGTCCCAGGTGTCCTGGAACTCACTATGTAGACCAGGCTGGCCTTGAACTCACAGAGATCCACCTGCCTCTGGCTCCCACGTGCTGAGATTAAAGGTGTGTGCCACCATACCGAGCTACAGACAATGTTTTACTATGTAAAGAACACATTATATAAAATTTTTACTTAGTCTTCAGCAAGAAAGGAAGCCTGTCGCACACAGTGACATAGAATGAAGAACACTGGAGGATGTTATATTAAGTGAAGGAAACCATTCAAACACAGGCAACCACACCATGATTCCACTCTCATGAGAAACGGAGTCAGTGTCTCAGAAATAGAAATTAGGAAGATTTTCTTATCAGCTTCGGGATTGTGATAAAACAGAATTTATTCAATGATTACACAATATCAAATCTCAATGTCACACATCCTCTCTACATATTAAATCATTTGCACAAGAAACGTACATGTTTTAAATAATTTTGAAGGGTTGATTTTAAGATATGGGTTTTGTGCAACAATTTACTATAAATTATAATAGGAACATTGTACCTTTAAGAGTAAGAAAAAAATAGGTGGAATGCCTACCCTTAACTTTTCAGTCAACTATATGAATATAATAACAGTATAAGAAAAATGTAAATACTCAGGGGCTGGAGAGATGGCCTAGCGGTTAAGAGCGCCTACCGCTCTTGCAGAGGACCCCGGTTTGATCCCCAGCACCCACATGGCGGCCAAGAGCCGTCCGAAGCTCCAATTCCAGGAGAACTCCAGTTCCAGGGGAATCCGAGACCCTCTTCTGACCTCCGCGGCATTGCACGACACGGGTGCACAGACCTGCATTCAGACAGTACATTCATACACATACAGAAATAAATAAAAAAAAAAAAAAGAAAAATGTAAATACTCAACAGAAGATCCCACTGTTCGATGTGGGCTAAGAGAAGTCGCAAGCATTTTTATTTTTCAAAAAGAGATACATTTCCAGAACATATTCTTGGAATATATATTAGGAAACATTGCAAGATTAGGTTGAGAATTAAATTTTACTATTGGAATATGTGATTGAAAATACATTTTACGGTCTATAAGAAATGATCATTTCTTAGATGGTGATAGCTATTTATAAGAAGTTATTTGTACTACACCTCATTTCAATGGACATTGAATAATCACAGAACAAAAATTCTCATTAATTTTTCTCATTAATTTTTGTTTAGAAAATATCAAGGCAGCAAAACTAAATCACCTCTATGAAAATAAATTTAAAGAAGTCCTGAATAATACCAATATTGGTGGCATTCATTCAAGAAAGACCAGTATATTTCCCGATATTTTTGTAAAATGGTTAATTCCATAAGTTAATGAGGTAATCCTAAAGTTTCAGATTTGAATGCAAGTATTATTTATTGCCATGAACAAATATAAAATATTTGTGGTGTTACTGTTAATGATTTTCATGATTTTCCTTGCAACATCTATATGGATTTTTGAGGATTGTTGGTTGCTCAGTATAAAATGCACTTGCTTTTATCAATGTTAATTAAACTTCACAAATATTAATGTGATTATTCATTTCCTATGATAAATAAAGTAAGACCAATAAAAATAAATTTATTACATATCTTTTATTAAAAATATCAAATATCCGTTTTCAATTTTCTTTCAAGCTTGGCATTAATGTAATGTCTACTGAAAATGAATGAATGGAGTATACATTTAACTCATGTAATGTCAGAGTGCACTATGTTTCCAATTGATTTATTCATGGTAATTATGAGCAAATATTTTTCAATTGTTACCAAAGCACATTAATCCTTTTAAAGCTTATTTTATATTATTAACTATACTATTGATCTATTACTGTCTTGCATACTGATGCCAAATATAATTCTATGAATTGTTGTAATGCTTTTGCAAAGCAAAGCTTCATAAACTTTGTCTAAACATAAAATAATCATAGATAATAAATATTACAGAATAGCATATATTTAATAAATATATGATATATAAATATAATATATATAAATATAAAGATATATATCATTATATATTAATATATAAATATATATAAATATAAAGATAATAAATATTTAGAATAGCATATATTTAATAAATTCTGGTCATTCTAATTCTGAAACACTATGTTTTTAACTTAAAAACTGGTATAAATACTTAAATTTTAATGTATGCTAATGATATTGTTTTCAGTATTAAATTTGGATACATGTATTTAATGTGCATTCCTCATATTTGCTCATTGTAGGCTTTTTTTTCTCTCCACACTATCTCCCCCTGGTTCTATTTCTCTTCCCAAATAACTGCCCATTTATTTTTATGTATTTTTAATACCTAGATTACATGTATGAAAGGAAACATGCAATATTTTTCTTTTTGTGTCATATTTCCTTTATTTTGAGGAACTCTAGGCCTATTCAATTTCCTACAAAGTGTATGATTTCCTTCTTCATTATGATTGAAAAGAACTGTATGGTATATATGTATCACATTTTATCTAATCATCTGTTTTCTATAGCTTGATTGTTGCAATACATTACTCAACAAATATGGATGTGTAGAAATCTCTGTGATACGTTGACATGGGTTGATTTATGTAAATGCCTAAGAGTGATCTGGCTAGTTTGTATGGTAGGTTTATTTTTAGGTTTCTTGAGGAAATTCTATTCTGTCTACGGTGTTTAGAATACTCACAACCACAAAGCTAAAATTAACTTAGAAATTCAATTATATTTTTGAGAATATGACTTACTCTTTATTACCAGAAATGACAATGTGATGTGAATAAGCAAATGTACATTATTTTTTGAACATTTCCGTAGGAAACAATGATTCTAAGATAAAGAAGCGATTTTATTCCTTAGCAATTATTTTACATACACCATACACACGTACACACGCAAACACACACAAATTTCTAAAAAAGCATACTATACCTTTAGAAAACACATGTACAAAATTGGGATGGAAGTTCACCCTCTGCTTTTTTAGTCTTCCCTCTTGCTGCCCAATTTATTTGTCTTGTAGTTGTTGCTGAGTCCTTTACTGAGATCTAAACCAGTGTTTCCAGGCAGGCTTCTGTCCGTGACTGAGGGCCAGCAGCTGTGGGATTTCAGCTTCAGTTTGGGACTGTTGAAACATGGAACCCTGTAGATTGAGCAACTACTGGGATTTCAGCCTCTCTAGTTTGAGACAGCCAGTGCGCAATCATTCAAGGTTCCCACCCAGCCTCAAGGACATGAGAACTGCCAGGTTCTCAGCCCCTCAGGTGAGATTCAGCAGTTACAACTTTGAAGTGTAAAAAGCATCCTTCTGATACCAGCAGAGACCACCCCTGAGAGGCAGAAACCTACTGAATTTTTTCCTTGGTTTTCCGGTACAGAAAGTTCCTCCTGAGTAGTCAAGTCCCAGGTGCATCCAACTTCTGTCTTCCAATTGACACAGGTCTCCCATTGCCTCCAGTGTCTTGGTTTCCCATTGCCTACAGGTCTCTCCATAAGCTTCTAGAGTCATCAGGCTCATCAATTCACTCATATTTTCAAGTGGCTCCAACTCACCCAGGTTACCCACCTCTCAGGTCCCAAGGTCTACAAGTTCTCCCAGGTTTCCAAGTGATCTTAGGTCTCTTGCGTTTCCTAGCACCTCTAGTACTCCAAGTATCCCTCAATGTTCCCAGGGTGTGGCGGAAAGAGCACGGCATGTATATTTAGGAGCAGAAAGTAGGAAGTGGAAGAATATTTAAAAAGTGCCTCTACCCTATTGGTGAGACACGCGAGTTACTGGTAGAGATGGTTAAAGTGAAGGAGCTCCAGATCTGTTTCAAGAACAACGTGCTAGTTCTCCCAAGAATTTCCACCTAGAATGTGGGCTGTGAGGAGAGGAGCACCAAGTTCTCTCTGAAGCCCCTGAACCTGCCCTTGTTGATGCAGATCTTATAGGCCAGGGCTGGTCAAGTATCAGCTTCCTTCCTCAGTCCACGCCCTCAGATATCTTCTCAGCCTGAGAAACCATCTTCTCCAGCCCGGGACAGTGCAGGTGCTATGCTGGGTTATGTAACCATCACGATGGCAGGGCACCAATTGCAGCAGCTGGTGGCTCCTTTCTACAAGCAGCCACTACAGATCTGGGTCAGTTTGGAGCCTCTGCAACGGGTGATCCAGTCTCAATGACAATTATCTTTTTAAAAAAACATTTTATTGAAGTTTTGTCATTTCATACTATATTTCTCAGTCCAATTTAGACTCATTCCCCTTTCCATGGACAGTTATCTAATCCCCAGAGAATGGTCCAGCTGCAGATACCCAGTGGATCCTGCCGAGTTTTCTCTGTGGGCCTCCTTTTGGCATTCAGGACGCAGTGCTGGGGAGTTGGAAAGCTTTTACTTCCACAAACTAAAATTTTTGCTCTCCATGTTTTTGGGGTTACTATTTATTTATTTATTTATTTATTTATTTATTTATTTATTTTTAAGATAGGTGTCACTCTTTGGACCAGGCTGGCATGGAATTTGCCCTTTTGCCCAGGCTCCCCCTGAACTTGGTGATTCTCCTACCTCAGCTTTCCGAGTTTTCTGATTCCAGACTTAGGACTGTGGAAGGTTGCTGTTCTCACATACACATTGGGAATTCTCTTTAGTGTCTGTGTTAAAAACACATTTGATTATGACTAAACACAATGTTTTAAAAAAGTATGATGGCAACAAATTTTGGTGTCATTAATGTGTTCTTATGTACTCAGTTCATCTAAATGAGTTAAAAACAAATCCCTGCACATACATATTTCCTGAAATATAGAATATTTATTCTTTGACTTCTGCCTACTTATTCACTAGAGTTTTACTAACTCCCAAATTTCCTTAAACAGGTGACTGTGTTGCTTTTTTTTTTTAATTTTTTTTTATTAATTTTATTTATTTCTGTATGTGTATGAATGTACTGTCTGCATGCAGGTTTGTGCACTCGTGTCGTGCAATGCCGCGGAGGTCAGAAGAGGGTCTCGGATTCCCCTGGAACTGGAGTTCTCCTGGAATTGGAGTTTCAGACGGTTCTCAGCCGCCATGTGGGTGCTGGGGATCGAACCCGGGTCCTCTGTAAGAGCGGTCGGCGCTCTTAACCGCTAGGCCATCTCTCCAGCCCTCTCCTCTTATCTATACAGCACACCAGCCCTAATTTATCTTCCTTAGTTTAGAGGGTATATTGTACTCTCTTCTTTGCAATATAGTGTTCTTTAGTTTTTCATGTTACACTCAGTAAATAATGGCTTCTCAATCAAAAAGACTTTCAGGCTCCTTTTACTTCTTTTAAAGTGAGTTTTAGGGGCCTGGAGAGATGGCACAGAGGTTAAGAACAGTGGCTTAGAACCCAAGTTTGGTTCTCAGCAAACAACTGTCCATAACTCCAGTTCCAGGGGATATGATACCCTCTTCTTACCTCTGCAAACATTGCATACCCCTAAAGTTAAAAAAAAAAATGAATTTTATGCATTGCTTACTCCTTTTATAAACTTTTTAGTACTTTATAATCTTATGCTAATTTTAATATTGGATTGACTGGGGCTATCAATAGATTTACAGAGAGAATACAGGGTTTCACACAAATTGCCTGCTCTTTTTCCCAGTTTCCAGTATTATTTTAATCTTCTAAGTATTGATACATAATGATTAACTAAACTTGTTCTTTGTCTTTATGATTCCTTTATTTGCATCATCTATTCAGTGGGTTTTCATGAATTTGTGTTGACCATGATTCAGATCCACTGAATCATAGTGAATAGTTACACTGCACTAATACCTTACACTCCAATCACTCACAGTGCTTTCCTGAAAACCACAAACCACTTTGCTGTGTCACTAATTTTGCCTTTTCTAAAATGATGTTTCTTTTTTTAATTTTATTTACTTTTTTTAATTTTATTTACTTTTTTTAATGTGTATGAATGTACTGTCTGCATGCAGTTTTGTGCACCTACAAAGGGGCATGAGAGGCAACAACACCTTAAAGGAAGTAAGGCAGATGGGCCAGGCTTGTTTGCAAAATGAGGGGCCCTTATCAGCTGGTCTTCAGTAAACAAGACCAAGGCTAAAGGAAGTAAGGTAGGCGGGCCAGCTGTTCCGAAGTAAATAAGAGGGGGCTAAAGGAAGTAAGGTAGGTGGGCTAGATGGTCCTAAGTAAACAAGAGGACGCTAAAGGAAGTAAGGTAGGTGGGCTAATGGTCCTAAGTAAACAAGAGGGGGCTAAAGGAAGTAAATAGGGGCGGGGGGGGGGTAAAGGAAGTAAGGTAGGCCTGGGCCAGGGTTGTTTTGAAACTTTTCCGATTGGCTCTAGCTATTTGACATTTAAGATGATTTTACTGTAGTGCTTGCAATAAATGAGATAGGCTGTGACTGACTCCCCATGTGTCTGAGTGTCTCCGGGACATGGGAGGCTGTGGGGTGGGGAAGACTGTGTACCTGTCTTTCCCCTTCCATCTGGCTGCGGAGGTCAGAAGAGGGTCTTGGATTCCCCTGGAACTGGAGTCAAAGATGTGTCTTAGTCACTATGTGGGTGCTGGGGATCAAACCCGGGTCCACTGCAAGAGCAGTCGGCACTCTTAACCACTAGCCCATCTCTCCAGCCCCTAAAATGATGTTTCTTGAACTTAACAGTATGTATCCCTTTGAGACTGGTTTATTTGACATGTAAATGTGTTTGCTAGATCTTCTATTTTTTCTGTAGCATTCTACTTAATTCCACTGCTGAGTAATACTCTACTACATGAATATTCTACAGTTTTAACACACTCCTCCCATCAAAAGACATGTTGGGAACTGGACTTGGTGGCACATGTTTGTAAACCCTGAATATAGGACAATGAGACAGGTAGAAAGCTCTGTTTTGGCCTACTCAACAAAATGAGTTGCAAGTCAGCCCGGGCTAAAGAATGAGATGTTTCCATACAAAAAATAAAGCAAAAGAGAACAAAAGAATAAAAAATAAATTAACATAGCTAACACTGGGCATGGTGGTACACAACTTTAATCCCACTCTTGGGAGGCAGAGGCAGGCAGATCTCTGTGAGTTCAAGGCCAGGCTAGTCTGCATAGTGAGCTCCAGGCCAGCTGGAACCAAAGGGAGACCCAGTCTCAAAAAAGATTAAAAAAATGTAGTATAGCTAAAGATGATGTTTATGTTTTTGAGTTATGAATGAAGTGCTATAAACATTTATCTACATGTCTGTGTAGAAATGATTTTAAAGTTACTTGTGTACCTGAACTAGATTGCATGGTTAACTTTTATAGAAAACTATGAGAAAATTTTTCATGTTTGTCTTATTGACATTCATTCCCAACAGGAAAGAATTCAAAAATTCCCATTGTTCCATATTCTCATCTGTAGGTATTATGTTTCTTATTCATTCATTCATTCATTCATTCATTCATTCATATTTGATCCATCTAGCCATTATATTGCTGTTCCATTATATTTCTGTTGTATTTAATTCACTGAAATACAGTCACCTGTTTATAATCCATGCTGTTTTCAGCAGTACAGTCACCTTCTAAATCGCTTTTCTGAAATCAATCTCTTCTGAAAACTCATATTTTCTATTTGCTAATATGTCATTTTAGACACTCTTTCATTCCTGGGAAGATGCATGTACAATTATGGTCTCGGCAACTGCTATCAAAGACTTATGCATAAAGTTTTGTTGGTACCCTTTACCTGACAGGTTTCCTGACACTTTATGTTTAATAATCAAATATATTGTATTAGATTTTCCAACTTATCAGTCAATAAAGGATCCATTATTATCCCGTTAGAGACAAGCAAGTGAAACACCTTCAAAATGACAGTAATCTTTTTTCTACTTCTGTATTTCTTATCCATCACTGAATAAGCCATGTGGATACATCTCTTGTTTCTCTGTTCACATTTTATGTCTGACTTATTCTTTGTAACAAATTAATGTTCTTTTAAATTCATGAAATTAAAATCATATCATACCATGCTCTATGCAGGTGTGCTGGCATTTTACTTCTCTGTTTAAGCTTCTGTGAACATTTTACAGGCAAAAGCAAAGATTACACCTTCTTAAGTACAGTGATCTCATAAAGACTGAACTTTGCCCACCAGGTAGAAAATGCTACTATTTTTTGCATTGAAAGAGTGAAGTAAATTATGTAATGACCAAAAGACATAACAGAGTTGATTTAGTAAATGTCACCAAAGAACTTCAGCTTCAAACATGGTTAGATTACTCTAGTTTTCACTGATAGAAGAAAATGAAGAAAAATATATGCAATTAGAAAAAAAAATAGTTGACGGATTTTGCCCTTTTCTGATTTGAAAGGGCAAAGATGATATGTAACACTATTTCATGCAACCTGTGAAAGAGAAAATATCCTTTCATTGACAGAGAAAAATGTGACTAGTTCCTTTAACAAGTAGAGAAAAAAATCAGTAGATTAAAGGGAGAAATGTTAAAATAAAATCACAACATTACTTTAAATGTGTTAATTGTGAAAAAGTTAAATGTAATGTTATAAATAATTAGAAAAAATGATACATAATTAAATGAGAAAAACATTTTAAAGGTAGAGTATGAGAGTTTTCTTTTAACTATATAAAATAAAATTTTACGAAGAGGCAAATTATAGTGTGATTTTATTCTGTGTAAGTTTAACTTTTTATCGATTTTCATCAATCCTATAAGATATTTAAATTCTTTCACCTAGGCCAGGGTCCCATGATGAGAAATAAAAACTGAAATGGTTATAAGTGGGGTACAGAAGTTTTGTGATGTTTGGGTTGAAATTCTGTTCAGTTTTTCTTAGCTATACTTTTACAATAGTATATTATTATGGGTTAATTATTGATGTCCGAATAAATATACTTTGTCCTTTTAGTTGTAAAGTGTACATAAGGGAAATAGAAGTATAATTTCATATTAGGCCTTCAGTGATAAATGAGATTTCCCATGGAGAAAACATTTTTTTTTACAAACTGAGCATAAGAAGATACTATTTTCAAATAATGAAGGAATTTAAGAAATATAACAAAATTTACATTACTTTTCTTTAACGTTGTAGTTCCTTGAAGTGTCCTTGAAAAGGTACTTGAAAGCATTTTACAGTTGACTGAATGTTGAATAGTTTACTACTATGGTGAAATTGACCAATCATGTAAAATTTATTTCAATTTGAAGAGTAAAGTCATCTGGTTGGCTTTGTTATGATTTGTTTGTAAACATCTAGAAGAAAACATTCCATCAATATGATATCCACTTAGGTGTTACTTAGAAGTATTATCTCCTGTAAAGATAGGCATGCTACTTTCTTAAAGGATCAAATAGTAGGCTGGAGAGATAGCCTAGTGGTTAAGTGCACCGACTGCTCTTGCAGAGGACCCGGGTTTGATCCCCAGCACCCACATGGTGGCTGAGAACAGTCTGTAACTCCAATTCCTAGAGAACTCCAGTTCCAGGGGAATCCGACACCCTCTTCTGACCTCCGAGGCACTGCAGGAAACTGGTGCACAAACCTACATGCAGAAAGTACATTCATACACATACAAAAATAAATAAAATTTAAAAAAAGGATCAATTAGTAAATACTTTAGAGTTGAAGATTGTTTCATCTCTGTGATGGTCCCCTATGTTGCAGATCATGAAACAAGTACATAGTTTGTAACCAATGAGTAAACAGATGTTTACTTGTAATATCAAATAATGTGTTAAATCTGGGTGATTTTACTGACTTTGTTGCAAAAAGCAGAATGCCCTATGGCATAAGAAAAAAAAACAAACTACTTTTCCAGTTGAGAATTACTACTATAAAGAGAATAGGAGCCACAGTTATCATGGGAATCTATTGCAAACTCTTCTTTATATTTAAGCATAATACACATTACATTTAAAACAGATATTCTTCCCCTAAAAGACCCAAATGTTTACTGGAATAGAAATATCAGATAATAATCACCATGGGGCCATGAATTCTTCAGTTAATATTGTCCATTTTACCTCAATACTTCATTGAAGTTGTCATATAAGTATCAATAAATGCCTAATGACTAGAACGTAAATTTATAAAAATATAAATATATTGCTATGTGTTAGTGGATAAACTACTGTACTTGCCTTTAAATATGTTTCCTTCAATCTTTGAAGTTGCAAAGCACATATCTATTTGCTAGATAGATCCCTGTTAACTATGTGCCCTTAGGGAGTGACATACAAAAAGGGGAAGGCTGAAAGAAAAATTAAACTTTCATTTTTGTTTGTTTCCTATATTTCCTCATCACTTTAGCAAATTTCTTTGAGATTGATGCTCTGTTTTAATAGTTTAGTCTCTACATCACCCATGAAACTGGTATCACAGAGTCCAGACTCCTAAATTTCAATCTGAAGCACTTTTTCAAGTTTATTAACATCTAAAAACCTTAGTCTCTTTTTCTTTCAGCATTACATATATATTAACTTTATGTTGGTGTTTACCTAAGTAAATGAATTATTATGTCTTCTGTGTTTTCTCATTGCTTCAATATCTAGGTTACAAATCTTTATATTGAATTATTTTTGCTAGCGTTACTGCTGTGGACCTTATACTCAATTGAACTCTGAATAATGCAAGCTATAGTGCATGAATGCTCAGGACAAAATGTAAACAAAATCATGAAATATGGAATAGTTTAAAGGTAAATTATTTTGTTGATAATTGGTAGTATAGGTGTCTGACTTTTCTATGCAGGTACTAAGAAGCTTTTGTGGAAAGGAGAATGACACTTCTAAGAAAAACAGATAGATATGAAGTAGATGGCAAGTCTTTACAACATGGCTTGGACTAGATAGGCTCACGTGAATGCAGGAAGCACCAGTGGCTAGTAGTTGCAGTGTTACATTCCATAGCATCATTTTCTGTTCTAAGTTTACAGTTTAAACAAAACAAAAAGTGTCTTTAAAGACATGCAAACTTCCATATGGTATGAAGACCTGAGATTAAATGATCAAGGAATAAACTCCAAAAATCTGAAAGAAGTTTCAGAAATCTATGATAAAGTATTAATAAGAAATTTGAATTAAATTTTATTGTAGCAGGGAAGTTTTTCAATTTTAAATATGACCCTTCAAAAAAGAATTAGCTAGAATTTTTTTAGAATTGTTATTACATGATAGAAAGGAGGAGGAAAGTAATTTTCAGGGAACTTTAGGCTTTATCCTGTGGCTTGTAGGAAAGTTTAGTATACGGAAGTTATGCAGTCATAATTGTATTTGAAAAGCTTATTTGAGAGCATAAAAGATAAAAACGGATTAACTTTTGCTTTCAGAAGCCATGTTGTAAGCACTTGATACTGAATGATTGTTGGAGTTTTCAACCTAGGTGGACAAGATGGAAAGACAAAGTGTACAATTTAAAAATAGACACAAGGGACTCACTGCAAGAATGTGAAGGAAGGGTAATGAAGGAAAAAAAGGAATCAGCTCTAACAATTAGGTTTTAAGTTTTTGACCAACTGAGTTCTATAAATCTTTTCTCCATGATGCAAATTTAAAGGATTTAAAGATGAAAATCTTGAATTCACATAACCATGTCTATTGAGTGGAACTAGTTATATAATAATTTTGTTCATATTTTGCATACCTTTGTTAATGGTCCACCAGCTAGAATTTTAATTGTAAGAGAGAGGTGGATTACATTTTCTAAATGTATATATGGACAGTTATATTTATGTATGGAATTCTGATAATAGTAGTTTTATACTTTAAAAATCAACTTAATGTATACATTTAAATCTGCATCCAGTTAACAAAGTTCTCTGTTAAGTCAATCTCACTAGCAATATATTCTTTTAAAGTCTCTCTTTTTTTCTTTGAGACACACTTCACTGTCCTCTTTGCTATCCTCAAGTGTTGCTGGCTTTCTCTTTTACTCCCTGTGAAGTCTTTGCTCTCCCTTCTCTTGAACACTTTGTGTCATGTATGATTTTCTTGAAGAACTTTTGCAAATGCCAACTTAATGCAAAAATCTCTGCAGGAACATTATGGAAAATACTGTTTCATTACATCAATGTCCATTCTTCTTCCCAAATTTACTTTCCTTCCTTGCTGTGATCAATGAATTATTTATTTGTTTATTGTCTGTTGATCCTCATTACAGTTTGAGCTCCTTGACAACAGAACTTAAGTCTGCTTGTTCTCTATTGTATCCCTGGTGTTTAGCATATTATAACTACTTAATAAATATTTATAGGAGAACAAATGTGAATTAAATATTTTAACACTACAAAATAGCTCCCTTTAAGTCTTTGATAACTTTCATATAAAGTATATTTTATCACAATAATATAGCCCAGTGATTCTCAAGTGTATGCAATTATGTAACATAAGTGGTCATTTATAAAATCTTGAGAAATTATTGGTTGTCCAAACTGAGGGTTGAAGAGATTATTATGACCTATTGCAAAGAACCAGAATGTAATTAAGTAGTGTGCCATTCATTCACCTGTACCAAGAATTATCTGGTCTGAAATATCACTAGTGGCCCTATGGATATATCTTATTACAGCAAACACCATCATTATTTAATTATAGTTTTCTTGTGGATTTTATGGATTTTACTTTTAAATGTGTGGCATAGTATAATTTAAATATATTTCATAAAGATGCCTGATTAACATTTTTAAAAATTATGAAAAAACTTAGTTTTATTCACTTGCTATATGCGGAATTTTTTTTTATTTACTGTTTCACATTTCTATGTATTTTCTTCTTTCCTCAATGCATTTCAATTTATATTTGCATTTTTCAGCTTATCTAAAACCTGTCAAATTAAAATACATAAACACACACACACACACACACACACACACACACACAGCCTTTTATAATAACCAGAGTGGATAGAGAAAATGTGGTACATCTACACAAGGGAATTCTATGCAGTGGTAAAGAAAGAGGGCATCATAAACTTTGCGGGTAAATAGATGGAACTAGAAGATATTATGCTACGTGAAGTAATACAGTGCCAGAAAAGCAAAGGAAGAATGGTATCCCACATTTGTGGATGCTAGCACCAAGCAGCAAGTTGTAAGGCAAACTGAACAACATCAATGTTATATACTCCTTTCCCCGAAAGCAACTGTTCTCTGATAAAGTAAATACCCTAACAGGCTCTAGATTTAATCCACCACTTATTTTTAGACTTGGTAATCTTGTTATATGGGTGGAAGATATAGGCATATTTTAGAGTAATATAAATTTAAAAAGGAAAAATGTGAATCCTGAAACAAGACATGGAAATGACAGTTTGTGTACAAATGGTATAATTTTAGTATAAATGTGACATTTACATATGCATTTGTTGAAGTGGTACAGATTGGAGGGAACAACAGCAGAGGAACAGGGACAGGGAATGGACTGAAACAGTCCCCAAAAGACAATAATTCTCTGTGGAGCATTCCTTTCGGCTGGAGCACATAGGAAATCAGCTTCAGAGGCTGGCAACCCCAGCCCTCAGAGGCAGGGCCATGCTGATTTCCTGCTCACTTATGGAACATGCCTGTCCCCTCTGCCTTTGATGCTTTGGGCAAAACATTGTCACATTCCTGTATGGATCTGGAGTACATGCCTCAGTTTAGGTCTGCTAACATCCTGTCTATGTTGTAAATTCCTGTATGCTCCAATCCCCATTCCCACCCCACAAGGTCTGGTATAAAGACCCCGGGTTGTAAAAATAAAGATGAGTTATTCCCCCCATGGACTTTCTGCCCCCCCTTATTGTGTCCATCCTCCCCCCTCTCTCAGGGCTGCTGAGTACCTTCTCTCCCTCCCCCTCTCTGCTGCCCCAGGATACTCAGAGTACCTGGCTGGCCTGGGCTGCATTGGGGAAATCTACAGACAGCCACTGATAGCAGAGCAAGGAGGAAGAACACCATAATACCACACATCTGTTTTGAAAAAAAAAAAAAAAAAACTTTAAAAAGAATCAGAAAAAGATACAGGGCAGGGATGGCAGGGTTCATGAACTAGGGTGGGGTGGGGGACATGGAAGACAAGATGAGTCTAGATTGGACTAAGAATGATGTATGACATGTACATAACTTCAATAAAAATGCTAAAAAATAAAGATGCTACGTGTCCCAGGATACAAATGAATAGGCATATAACATATTTTTTAAGAAAAGTGCAGGGGTCAGGCATAGCGGTGAATGCCTTTACTTTCAACAGTTAAAAGATACAGGCAGATCTCTGTGAGATCCAGGCCATCCTAATTAACAAAGAAAGATCCAGGCAAGCTGGGGCTATAAGGAGACTTTGTCTCAAAGCAAAACCAAAATAAAACATTATCATCAACATCAACAACAACATAAAAAGGGGTGCAGGTAAAATTATTGACCAGTTAAACTCTATACATACTAAAAGTTTAAGGACTGTGACCAAAATAATTGAAATATAATGGATATATTTCAAAGCAACATATACATATAGATTTGTCAGAGAGAGAGAGAGAGAGAGAGAGAGAGAGAGAGAGAGAGAGAGAGAGGAGAGAGAGAGCACCTAGGAACATAGGTAAGCAAAAATCCCTTAAGCTGAAGAAGAAGGAAGTGATAGTGTGTCAGTGGGGCGTGAAAAGAGTCCTGGAAACCACAGAGACCTCAGAGTGTGAGTTCCGGCCTCCAACACCTAGGGAGATTGACATACAAAGTCAGGAGATCAAAAGTCTTTGCTTTGGAAAAGAGAATTCCAGAACTGATCCCTATTCACCTTTCTGTTCCATCCTAGGTTTCCCGATGTTCAATCATGTCCACCCACATGCAGAGTACCTAACACTTTTAAAGTGAACTTCTCTGTCATATCTAGAAATGAACCTTTGCTACTTAGTTGTCTATATCTTAATTCATATATATTGATGCCAAAATTTACCTTTTCAACAATCAATTACAATATGAACAACAACAAAAATGCTATGTTCAGAAATTTAAATAATGACAGTAATAAAACAGATATCTGTAATTTCATGGAAAAAGTCAAAGTTATTCTATTCATATTCATAGTGTTGAGTAAATACAGAAGGAAAATAATGCAAACTCTGGAATTCTGAAATGATAAAAACATTTCATCTATTCATCTCAGAGTCTGAAGAGCACATGCTTTTTAGTGTGGAGAGGCAGAAGGGTGAATATGTACTCCTGAGGAGATAGTACCATTGCTGTGAAACCCAAGCTGTCTATATGTGTATATTATTATGTTATAAAAAGTGAAGAGAGCTGCAGTGAACATTGCGGTGCATCTATCTCCGCATTAGGATGAGTCTTGTGGGTATATACCCAAGAGTGGTATGGCTGGGTCAGGTGGTAACCTCATCCTTAAAAAGTTCTTTATACCTCTGCTTTTTGCTCCACAAATTATAATAAAATTGTTTTATACATTCAATGTTTCTTAAAAATTCAATTACATACATATTAAATTTCAAGCATTTAATAAGATGATTTCAGATCTTCTGTGTAGAAGTAACTGTTGGCTGAAATAATCTGTTAGAGCAATTATTCTCAGATTGACCATACACACTAGCAATCTGAAGAATGCCACAGACTACTGGGTACACACTCAGGCTTCTGAATCACTTGGGGTAAACCTGAGGCTGTTGTTTGCATTCCCAAGTTCCCAGATGAAGCTGATAGGTACTAGGACCTTATTTTGAGAATCACTCTTTTACATATTTCTACAGTACTAATCAATTCACTTAAATGCTTAAAATGTTAGTTCATCTTTGCTTTTGCTTATAATTGGGTGCTCTCTGCCCAACAAAATCCCACATAAGCTCCCAGATTTTAATGTAAATTCATTCTGGAACTGAGGAATGATTCAAAAATAATTTTCAATATAAAGGCCTTACAGATAGAGGTATTATATTATTTTGTTATAAAATATTTTATTAAATTTTGTGAATTTCATACATTTCTTAATCAAATTTAGACCCATTCTATTCTTAATTGGTGGAAGGATGTAATATCCAACTAGAAACAAAAAAAAACCACAACTTGAATCTGTTGAAATAGTTCTCCACAAGCTTGAAGTCAAATCATCCTAAGAAAACAGAAGCTTACACATTCTGCACAAAATTTTTCAATTTTCCCCCATGTTTCACTTAAACTAATGCCTGAAATGTAGTATACTTATATCAGCTATATTTTAGAATACATTATGATAAAAAGTATAGGTAGGATGAGTTTCTCAATACTGTGACAAATGCAGTGAGGTGATCAAATGTGGATAGGGAGATTATCTAGCTAATGGGGTTCTAGCCCTCCATGGTGAACAATTGGATATTGATGTCTTCTAAGGGAGGGACAATAATTATCTTTAGGTGTGTTACTATTGATGAGGTCATAAGGATCCATGGATAGTTCCAAGTCCATCATCACACACATGGCTCTGGTTAAATTCAGTAGGTCAGGAAACAAATTAAATGGCATGAATGTGGGCAAAGGATTCTTAGAAGGGAGTGAAAATTTACTAAAGTGGTTGTAACAGGAGAAATAGGGAAGTAAGAACAATAAGGAATTCATTATATTCATTATATCCACATATGCACTTGTTGAAGAACAAAATTTTTTAAAAATTATAAAAGTACCTAATTTGAATGTATATAACATGCAGATGTTGTATACATTCAATATAGGTGGGTTTTAGTCAGAAGCACTTCATTCCTTATTAAAAGTAATGGTTTAATTTTATAAGCAATCTGCAATTTTGGATAGTTTTTTATTATTTTTAATTATTTCCTTTTTTGTTACACACTCCGGGTAGCCAGAGCTGGCATGGAACTTTTTTTTTTTATTGATGCTTTGTGTATTTCATACATCATTTTCCAATTCAGTTCAGACATATATCCCCTTCCCTTCCCCCCACCCCACCCCTACCCATCCCAGATCATGCATTCTGCCGTAAGTTTTCTGCATTTTTCTCTGCTTTTTTGTTTTGTTTTGTTTTCATTTTTTTTAACAATAAGTGATAATTTGTGAGTACAAGCATCCTTCATGTAAAACCAATTTTCATGAACTTTTTTATATACAACCAGTCTGGTTGGCATTAATTTCACAGAGCATCACTTTAATCTGCCTCATGAGTGCTGGGATTAAATATGTCCACTCTCATGCTTGGCTATATTTTATTTTCATAAAACTTTAACGCTTTGAGAGTTGATTCTTTTTTTTTCTTTTTTAATTTATTTTTATTTGAGCAGTAAGTATATGTGTACAATAAACATAAGGAGTCTTTATATAAATCCAATTAGCTAACATCTGAGTTCAGTTTTAGTACAACCCAGGGTCCCCAAGTCCAGTCGAAAAGGTTTGCTTACCCAAATATATTGATCAAATAAAAAAGAAAAAAAGAAGGAAAAAAAGGAAAAAAAAATCCAGTGAATTTTTGCTGTGATCTCACAATTCACTCCCCTTCCTTGGCCCCTAAAATATGGCAAGCCAACCTCTTCCCTGAGAGTCCTGGGCTTTGGAGTGGAGGGTGAGAGAGAGTGAGAGAAGATTAAAGTTTCTTTTTAATTTTTTGGAAGTGTCATGTCAACCTCTCGGAGGGTCCAAGTTTTGTTTGTAACGGATGTATGGGTCCTTTCGTAATCAACTTTTTTTGGCGTTTTTGAGACAGGGTCTCCCTGTAGTCCCACTGGCCTGGAACTCACTTTGTTGACCGGGCTAGCCTTGAACTCAGAGTGATCTGCCTGCTTCTGTCTCCTGCGTGCTGGGATTTAAGGCATGTGAAGCCATGCCTGGAAGAATCTCCTTTTAATTCTAGTAATAAAACACAAATATTAACAATTATTAAATGTTATAAGAAGTTACTCTATGAGCACAGATACATATGATTGGATAATATTTTAGTTGGGGCATTGTAACTATATGACAAAGGGATGCCAATAGCTTTCTAATGTGAACACTGGAGCCTCCTGAATTTTAGGAGGCACTAAGGCTTCAGTGTCAGCCATGTGTCATACCAAGCCATTGAGTGGGCCTTAGATTGAATTGAGATTTTTGTTTTCTAACTGGCTCTACATTTATCAGGCTTCATTTATTTTATTTTATTTTTTTTTGTCTTCTTGAGACAAAGTCCTGGAACTCACTCTGTAGACCAGGCTGTGCTTGAACTCATAGAGATGTACCTGCCTCTGCCTCCCAAGTGTTAGGATTAATGGCATGCACCGCCATATCTTCAACAATAGGGTATTACTGCCCATTTTTTTCTTTTTTTTTTTTCTTAGTATTTTTGGGACATGATCTCCCTTTAAGTCCCAGCTGGCCTGGAGCTCACTCTGTAGACCAGGCTGGCCTTGAACTCACAAAGACCCACCTGGCTCTGCCTCCTGAGTGCTAGGATTAAAGGTGTGTGGCACCATCCCCGGCTTTTTACTAATCCATTTCGTTTTTTTTTTTTTCTTTCACAATGTTTATTGATAAATACAAGTATATAAAATCAGGGCATGAACATAATTTGATAGATTATGTAGACTTAATTTCAATATTATAATAAGGGAACAATTCAAATTGTCACCATTTGTTTCACACCCACAAAAACCACTTCCAAGGGCATTAACAATCTCTCCAATCTGATCAGTTTTGTGCAAGTAAACCATGTTTCTTTTCTTTTTTTATTTATTATTTTTTATGTGTATGAGTGTACTGTCTGCATGTAGGTTGGTGCACCCGTGTAGTGCAATGCCGCGGAGGTCAGAAGAGGGTGTCTGATTCCCCTGGATCTGGAGTTAAAGATGGTTCTTAGCCGCCATGTGGGTGCTGGGAATCGAACCCGGGTCCTCTGTGGAGCATTTGGCACTGTTAACCGCTGAGCTAACTCTCCAGCCCACAATGTTTCTTTTTAAAAAGGCTTGTGCACTTGCCCAGGCTCAAGGATATTGAAATCTAGCACATAAAGCCCATTACTAGAGGTAGAAATACAGACAATATACTATTACAGCAACAACCATCAATTACAGTTAAGGATTTTCTGTAACAACCAAATGGATAATCTAATACCGCAACAAATCAAGTATTACTGAGCAAAGTGCATTTCTACAGTATTCAGTTTTCTAACTTTAAACAGCCTATGATAACTGGCAGCAAAGAAGGTCCTTGCAATAGACTGCCTCTGCTTGAGAACCTATGATGTAATTATTGCACTGCTAATATACTATCTAAACATTAAAGCTATTTCTAAAATATTTGATGGTAGACTACAATTAAGACATTACACTACAAAAAAACCTTATGCAGAAGGAAACCCTTACTGATGCGCTTCTGCTTTAGATATTTTGCCCCCAAATGAAGTCCATTAAGCAGGAGTCCTGTCTTGATCCCCCTGCACTGGCCTCCATGGTACTGCCGAGATAGTCCAACAATGTCAGTCTATATTCTGAGGAGGCTGAATTTCAGTTAGCTGCTTAGTTCACAAGCTGAGTCCTTGAGGAGTGCCAAAAGCAGTGGAATCCACAGAGCATATGCACCTGCCAGTAAGAATTGAAGACAGGCCAAACAACGGTGCTCTCTTTTTTCCCCTTTTTTGTCTTTTTACTAAGTTCTCAAGTTTTGTGTCTGCATTACAGTTTCTCTGGTCTTATTGATTATTGATTTCTGGTTATACTTTCCTTCTGGATGCTTAAGGCCATACAGATAGCCCAGATTAAGCAAGGTTTTGTTTCGTTAAGGTCAGTCCAGGGTCTGGTCCTCAGGGGTCTCTCAGGTTTTTTTTTTTGGGGGGGGTACTGTCCATTTCTTATGGGCACCCAAGGTTATAGGCTAATGGCCTTTGTTTCCGGGGCTTTAAAGACTCCCTGGCCAACAGCTTCTGTTAGGGCAGCCGAGAGCTGGCACTGAAGCTTTTATCTACCAATGTTTTTATTTTTTTTATTTTTTTAACTGTAAGGCAAAATTGCATACTAGAGGGAGGAGGCATATTCCTTCCCCCTCTATTTTTCTAATTGTCACTACAATCAACACAGCCTATCTTGTTTTCCAGACCACTAAATCCAGATATATAATTTTCTAGAAGGCAGGAGTTGTATCATATACCTATAAACAGGAACCCAGCTGAAGGAGTTTAACACAACCTTTCAAACTGTCTCCATCTGGAATGCATCACCTGGGTCAAAGAAGTAGAACACTAAATTTATTGTTATGAGGAAAAATGTCAGAATTATCATCTCCATAATATGAGGAAACATGGAGAATATTTGTGTCCATTTAATCTAATAGCTGTAACTGGGATTTCAATACATGTCAGGAGTAAATTGAAAATTAACAATTCTGTATCACTAATTAGCTTAAGCATGTTACTATTTTCTGTTCTGGAGATAGCCATCTGTTTTAATCTTATACAGGAGGCTTTTAGCTAATGCCAACATGTCCCGAGAGATTTGACCCTAGCTATCATAATTTGTGAAATATTCAATATTTATTCCCATATATAAATGAATGAGTTATTATGAATATACCACTATACAGTATAAACTTTGATATGACTTTGCAAGTCTTGGGATAGGTTCTAGATGACCAAATCTCTCCAGATCTTCAGAGATGTTTTATATAGGTTTGACAAAAAGCCTGTCTGTAAGTTCCAAAGATATTTCACTTAGTGGTCAAATGTCTTATATATAAAATGTAACTAAATGCTGAAATGAATATCTCCCTGGAGGAGAAATCCAACAGCTCCTAATAAAGCATCCAAGTGATGGTACTAAAGCCTTTACCTACCAATGTTTTTATTTAACACAAAATTGCATCCTGGAGGAAGGAGGTGTATTCCTTCCTCCTTTATTTTTGTAATTATCACTACATTCTGAGGAGCCTCTCTAGTTTCCAAAGCCACTAAATCCTAATTTATAGCTTTTCAGAAGGAAGGAGTTGTATCACATATGTATAAACAGGAAGCAAGCTGATGGGGTTTAGCACCCCTGTTCAGATTGTCTCCCTCTGAATTTCTGGGTTCAAGGAGATTGACATCTATAGCCATTTATAACTGGGGATATTTTAGCCCAAGCTGTTCTGGCTTTCATTGTTTGTAATGAAAAGAATCAGCTGTAATTCAGATAGGTTTTCCCTTATAAGTGACTCTTTTTTCTTTTGCTGCCCTCAGTATCTTCTCTTTGCTTTGAACATCTAGTGCTTTTACTATGATATGACATGGAGATTTTCTTTTCTGATTCTGTCTACTTGGTGTACTATATGCTTCTTGTATTTGTATAGGTATCTCTATCTTTAATTTGAGAAATTTTTCCTTGATAATTCTGTTGAAAATCTGAGCAATACCATATGCTATGAATCTTATTCCTCTTCTATCCCTATGATTTGTAAGTTTGGTCTTTTCACAGTGTCCCACAGTCCCTGGTTATTCCATTCCCATGATTCTTTGTTTGTTTGTTTGATTTGTTTTGTTTTCTTGTTGTTTTCATAATCTTTATTTGATCAATTCAGTTCTTCCATATTATCTTCTAGTCTTCATATTCTATTTTCCACCTCATCCATTCTGTTATTGACACCTTCTCCCTTCCTTTCCAAGTGGTTTGTGGATTGTTGCATTTAATTTTTTTTCAGTTTAACTGGGATTTTATTCAGTGCTTCTATATGTTTTGTAATTTCCTTCTTCAATTTATGGTTATCCTCTTTTTAAATTTTATTTATTACTTTATGTGTATGAGTGTACTGTTGGCATGCAGGTTTGTGCACCCATGTCTTGCAATGACGCGGAGGTCAGAAGAGGGCATCAGCTTCCCCTGGAACTGGAGCTAAAGACAGTTCTCAGCAGCCATGTGGGTGCTGGGGATCGAACCCGGGTCCTCTGTAAGAGCAGTCGGCGCTCTTAACTGCTAGGCCATCTCTCCAGCCCCATGGTTATCCTCTTTTAATTTATCCCTGTCTTCTTTTATGTCACTGAACTCTTTATTTATAATCTCTTTAAATTCCTTCAACTCCTTAATTTCTCTAATCATGTTTATAATTGCTCTTTTAAGATCTGTATCCAAAGTTATATCTAAGGAGTCTTCAGTGGGTCTATTAATATTTAGCAGAGGTCCATTTGAGTTTTTATATTATTGTTTTATTTTCATTGAGCTTTAGGTATTTGGGTTACCTTTTTTGGTTGTAGTTCTAATGTGAAGCTTAGTTGTTCCATTGTTGAGTTTTTAAGACTGATTTTGGTTATATTCTTCAGGTATTTTTATTGAGTTCTTAATTGGTGTAAAGGTGTGGATAGTTTAGGCTCCTAAGCAACATCTCTATCCTAGCACTGGACAGACCAGCATTTCTCATCCAATGCCTG
Organism: Rhizomys pruinosus; assembly: GCA_009823505.1. Taxonomy (NCBI): domain Eukaryota; kingdom Metazoa; phylum Chordata; class Mammalia; order Rodentia; family Spalacidae; genus Rhizomys; species Rhizomys pruinosus. The sequence goes on from VZQC01015009.1 coordinate 284,944, forward strand.
GAGCCATGCAACACCCAAGCTAGTCTGAAGCCCCCAGGCCTGCTGAACATACACCTTGAGTGCCTCAGGCGTTCTTGGTTCTTTGTGCTGGAAAGTCACAAAACCTTTGCTGCTGTGCTCTGAGTCCCCCACACCAATGTGAGGCAAGCCACAGTCACCCACCTGGTGAGATGTACTCAGAACCACTGCACACTACCATGGTCTGCCCACAGCTCGCCCCCCCCCCCAGGGCCAAAGGTCTGTACCTGGGTCCAGTGGGAGGGAGGGTCAGAGGACACCAGGTTATCCCCGTTGTTTCCTTATGCCCTCGGGCCAATTTTGTAGCCCTGACTTGCAGTCAAGAAGGATCCAAGTGCTCTGGACCACCTCCAGAGCTTCACAATGCTCTTGTGGGCCAATAGGTCACCCTCCCGCAGCTTTGCCTCAGCTGCTTAGAATGCACCTGCCACGAAGCTACCAATTTGATCTATCTCATTTCAAGGGTTGATTCTTAAATTATAAAGAAACTATGAAAACTATTTTAAATTTAAGGATTTATGACGTGTTAGTTTACAAGTAAGGGAAAATTTCTAGTGGAAACAGAAAACACATGCAATATGATATGATAAATCACTTTTACAATCATTGGCTTTTGTGTTAACTATTGACAGTCCAGTTGAGAGAGAGAGTGTGTGTGTGTGTGTGTGTGTGTGTGTGTGTGTGTGTGTGTGTTCAAGACAGGGTCTCCTGGTAGATCTAGTTGGCACAGAGTTAGCTACATAGACTGGGCTGGCTTTGATCTCACAGAAATTTGCCTTCCTCTGCATCCCACATGCGGAAATTAAAAGCATAGACAATGCCTAATCAGGCCAGGTTTTAAAGACTCAGAATAGATGTTTGGAAAGAAAAAGAAATAATGTAATTGTAGTTTTAGTGATATGAAAACATTAGAATGGCAGATCAAGACTATGGTTTTTCTAAATGGTATCCTTAATACTTTGAGAATTTTCTACAAAGTATTTTGATCATTTTCACACACTACCCCCATCTCCTATTAGATTGACCCCCAATTCCTTACTCTCTCACTTTGAGTATAATTGGTGATCCCCAAGTACTGTTGGACATAAGGTCCAGCACCTGAGCCTAATCAACATGCCTAAGATAACATCCTTAAAGGAACAGATCTCCACCGATGAGCAGATATCAGTTCACAATAGTTTCTTAGTTAGGAATTAATAGTTAGAAGCTAGGGCTTCCTGCCCACTTCCCCTCAGTATCCAACTTTTGTATCACTTGGTCTTGAGCAGGACTTTGTGCATGCTCTTCCTAGTTCTGTGGAGTCATAGTTAGAACTGGCATGTTGTGTCTCACAATGCGGTTTTGTTCTATTCATTTACCACCTCAGGCACTTACAATTTTCCTTCTCCTGCTTCTGCAATGATCTGTAAGCCTTGGGATGAGAGTCTCTAATACAGGTGTTCCATTTGGAATGAGCACTCTCCAATGTCTTAATCTCTGTAACTTGACCAGTTGTGGGTCTCTTTGTTAACCACCATCTCCTGCAAGAAGTTTCTATTGTTAAACTGAAACATACATTAACTTTTTGGGTTTAACAGCATATGTTTTTAAAGTAATTTACTGCCTGATTCTTTACCTTCCATTCTTTTTAATAGAGTCTCACTCTGTAGCCCTGGTTAGCCTTGAACTCTCAGTAATCCTACTTCCTTAAACTTTCCCATGCTGGAATTACAAATATGAGCATCCACACCTGGCTCATGCTTGATCTTAACAGGCTTCCTATTGTAAGTACGGATGTCAAAAATATAATGTTAACAATGCTTATAATGATTTAGTTATACGAATGAAGTTATTAGATCAGTTATCTAGGTTGCTTATATAATACATGATAATTGTATTACTGTTGAATGAAATTCCTGTATCCCAGAAGTATATTATTCAACAAGCTTAATTTACCTTAAGCTTATTGTACTGAACATAGATACTAGTTATGAAAAATTCTTTAAAATATTTTAAAAATTACTCAATGCGTTAGAGACTTAATTGTATTTGTAGAATTTCCATTTGGTATTTTATCAGAAATATTTTTGAGTAGTGTATTTCATCATTTGTTTATACAATTATGTTCAGATAGCCAACAATAAATAAAATATGAAAAGAATGAAAATGTCTCTTAGATACTCTTGAAATATTTAAAGAGACTTTTAATAAACACAAATGTCAATTGGAGTGATAACCTCTAAGAAAAAAAAATTAACTCTAAAAAATTTAGTTTAGCAATTATTAATGGCAGACAAATTATGTTTATTGTATCTCCAAATAAATAACATTATAATTTAAGGATATCAGAGAGTGAGGAATGGGGGTTGGATATGATAAAATATATTTAACTCATTCATGCAATTCTTTTTTTTTTGCTTTTTTCTATTGAGGAGTTGTACGTTTCAAACAATGATTTCCAATCAAACCCATTCCCTCCCATGAGCCCACATCTAGTCAAGCTCTTGAGCCCAGATATCCTTTCATGCAAATTCTTCCTCTGGAGTCTAGTCTAAATAAAAATAAAATGTAAAGTATAAAACTCTCACAAAGTGGATGAATTTCATGAATTTTATTCATTTGATATTTCACATATTATCAGTATTTTATGTTAATACATTAAAGGAATTATTAGGAGCACATAATTTATTTTTATTTATTTATTTATTTTTAGAGTATTTTATAATGCTTTTACTGATGTTTTGTGTATTTTAGACATCACCCGCTAACTGCAGGTTTTTGATACACCTGGGGTGGAGAATGGAATTACTGTCTTGAAGTATTAAGGGACAAAATGGCCACAGAAATCAGTCACAATGGGATGGAAGGCAGAGCCTAAGCTTTTATTTTTTTTACCAAATATATATTAAAAAGAAGGCAAAATTAATTAAAGAGACAAGCATAAGTGATACTACAATCTCTCTAACCACATTTTAAGTTTCTTTCAACAAATAATTTTCATAAAGGAATGTAAATATGGCCTAAAGAGTGATTTTCTAACCATTTGGGGGCACAAAGCACACAAAAAGACAATAATGAGAGATGATTCTTATCGTGCTTTTGGATTGCTAAAGAACCAAGAGTTCATGAAACAGTTGTTAATTATATTCTATTTTAAGCACATTAGTTTTTAATTGATTGAGATAAACATTGCTAAAGACAACTGCAGGATGCTAAAGTAATCTCGATTAAAAGCAGAAATTTAGAAGTCCTAAGGGGAGAGTTGTTATCTAGGGGACAGATAAAAGCACAAACAGATAAATAATAGCATAACTACCCTTCTTATTAGTTATCCATAAATATTAATAAAATGTTTGGGGAATTAACCATGAAATTTGAGAAGCATCATTATGTTACAGCGCCAGAGTTGAGTTTATTGGTTGTTTGGGCACATACTAATCTCTCTGTACCTAAACTGAGCAAGGATTGATTGTATGGCAGTTCTTTCACAAGGCATACTCTTTAACAACATGCAGTGAATTTTACAAAGATCTATTACTCTATCATCCACTTTCTTAAAGACTATTCCTCACAGACTTAATCTTGCCCAATCCTTCATCTTTACTCATTAATTTATTTGATTTTCTAAATTTAGATTTTTGTTTAGAGGATATAGATTCATTATCTGATATCAGACTACACACTTCATATCTTTCTGTGATACTAAGAAATATAAAGTATGTGCAAAGTATAGATGGACATATTTTAATGACTTTTGTAAATCTAAGTACTCTGGAGTACTGGCTGACAACCACTTTTATGAATTTCACTTCTCCAAGGGAAATACATTACAATGCAATGTATTATTCCTGAAAGATTTACTGTAAAGAACTGTTAGAAATTTGAATCAGTGCAAATTTATTAAAGAATAGGTTTCATCCTTAGAGACACCTATAGGTTTATATTTACGACAATGGTTATTTATAGAAATTGATCCTCTCATTCAATGGAATAAAAAAAGCTGATATAATGTACTTTTTTTTTTTTTTTTTTTTTGTCTTTTTGAGAACAGGGGTCTCCCTGTAGCCACAGCTGTCCTGGAACACACTCTGGAGACCAGGCTGGCCTTGAACTCACAAAGATCCGCCTGCCTCTGCCTCCCAAGTGCTAGGATTAAAGGCGGGCACCACCACACCTGGCGTGATATAATGTATTTTTGTCTACTTAACTAATCTTTGTGTTAAATCCTTTACATAGCCCTAAAATATTTTTGTAAATCTATAAAATATAATAAATTAATACATAGATATGAGATGTGAAGAACAATCACTGAGAAACTAAATGACAGTTTCATGCATGTTTCTAAAATTCACTACAGGCTGGTTCAGGGTATGCTCTGTCAAGAAACTGCCACACAACCAGTCCTAAGTCGGTTCAGTTAGAAAGGGATTGGTATGTGCCTAAAGGGTTAATGATTAATCATTTTAAATTATTTTGATTTATTTTTATTTAGTTTGCTGTATTTCTGCATGTAGTTGGTGCATTTGTGTCTGCAGATGGCAGGCTTGGTCACGGAACTGGTGGAATTAGGTGGTTGTATGCCATGTACATGCTGGGATTCAAACCTGGATCTTCTTCAGGAACAACCAGTGGTTTTAATTGCAGAGCCATCTATTCAGTCTCTAATCATTTAAGCATTAAAATGTTACTAAATTATTGTTCATATCTCCCTGTAGTTTACATTAAAAAATCCAGGATGACATTTATTTGTTACATTTTTTATATAATTATTTTTATTTATGTGTATGTTTTGTCTGCATGTATATAAGTGCTTCCACTTGTGCAAAGCCTAGCAGAGGCCAAAAGATGGTAAGAGATCCCCTGGAATGAGAGTTGCAAATAACTGTTAGCTGCCAAATGGGATCTAGGAACCAAAACAAGATTTGGGTCCTCTACAAGAGCAGCAAGCACTCTTAGTGGCTGAACCATCCTCTCAGCCCATTTGAGAACATTTTTTTTGAGACAGTTATATATATATATATATATATATATAGATATATATATATATGTGTGTGTGTCAACCTGGAATATATATATATTCCAGGTTGACTCTATAATCTTTCCAGTAATCAGATTACAGTAATGTACCACAAGGTCTGATTTCACATCTTTTTCTATGACTCATAATGGAACAAATTTCACTATGAGCAGATGTAAAACTTTACATGTATTACAAATGCAGATTTTAATGGTACTGGATATTTATTCCAAACAAGTACTAAGCCTCCTACTTCTTACTCTATGTAACTAAAATTTGTAAACAGGGGACTAGAGAGATGGCTCAGCATTTAAGAGTGCTGGCTGCTCTTTCAGAAGACCTGGGTTGAGTTCCTAGCACACCCTCCAGTTCCAGTGATTTGACACAATATTCTGACCTCTGTGTGCATTAAATGCATAAGTGCACTTACATACATGCAGACAAGTCACTTATACACATAAAATAAATATAATAATCATTTGTAATTTGTAAAGTGTTTACTCGAAACCACTTTTACAGTTTACACTCAAGGAACTTTTAGGTAAGTTTCTCAGGAACCTGTAGCCATCCTCTGGAGTACTGGCTGACAACCACTATTATGAATTTCACTTCTCCAAGGGAAATACAATACAATGCAATGTATTATTCTGAAATATTTACTGTAAAGAACTGTTAGAATTTTGAAGATGTTTTTATCCTGGACACATCTGCTTAAGCCCTTCCACTTTTCCAAGGGCAAAGAATGCCTTATATTTATGATGTTTCACATGCTTTAGAACTCAGTTGTAAAAAATCTATTCCTTTTAAATGGAGAAAAAAAAGAAGATAATGATTAGGGGATACACTGAATAAACACAGCAGAAAATTTTACAGCAAGGACTGTATGTGCTGAGGAAGGAGCAGGAAAGACAGAAAATCATATTTTAGAAAAATATTGTTAACATTACATTTAAAATTGGACACTTGAAAATTTCTAAGAATAGGTCTTAGGTGCTTTAATTGAGATATTTGATAAGTTATTAGCTTGAAATATATATATATATATATATATGTATACACACATATATGTATACATATACATATATATGTATATGTATACACATATATACATATATACACATATACATCTATGTATACACCCATGTATATATACATATACAAATATATATACGCACACATACACACACAAACCCAGAGCACCTTATAAATGAATATTTTTTTATTTCTGAAATACACTTACTAGAGGCTGAGGAAACAAAACAAAACTTTCTACACTTGAGTCAGTATAGTAACTGAACTTTTTGTATCTCTGGTAAAAGTTTACATTGTGGAAAACAATATGCTTATAGGTTTCATAATACCAGACTGTATGTCTGAATATTTCACCTCAAACAATTTATGATTTTTTATAAGGTAATCCTTTCTTTTAGTGCTATCTACATTGAATATTGATTTTTAATTATGCACTCAATGAAAGAGAACTGGGTGGATGAAAGCTCAGCACATATTATTACCAAGTATGGTCCCATTACTTTATTATTACTTCCTTAAATATCATATATATATTTTTTTTCAAGCCCTTAGCCTTATTACTAAAAGAAAGAAAAAAAAGCAATTAGAAAATAACAGGGATGAAATGAGAATCATCACAACAGACACCAAAAACTATCCAGAAAATTGTAAGGGCATAGTTTACAAACCTATACTCCAGATCTTGAAAAAATATCTTAAATTTCATAGGGAACCATAAAAGAAACCACATACCCAAAGAAATCTTGTGAAGAAGCACAACACTGGGGGAATCACTATACCAGATCTGAGTTTAAAGCACTGAGTTATAGTCATAGAACCCATATGGTACCAGCACAAAGATAGCCTCAGGCTAGTGCCAAAGCTCTTGGTTATCTCCCAGAACAAATAGATAAGACCCTAATGCTGAAAATGTAACATATTTCAGATATAGGACTCGGAGTAATGAAACTGAACTGGAAGTTTAGCTCTCCTAATCCTAGACGATAGTATATGAATTGCTAAGGAAGAAGATCAATCAATGGTACAACTGAGTCCTGAAACCTAATAACCATAACAACTATTACAAGAAGCTCCAATTATTGGTCCAGTAGAGGCACTTCTACCTTGGGGTAATCAACAGCTACCTAATTGAACTTAAAGCTCTCTCAATGGGAGTGAACTCATGGATGGGACTGTAAACTCAGCCAAATATACATTGCTGGAGAAGACATAGATCCTATGGAAAACTTAGCTCAGTCATATCTCTAGAAAAATGAAATTTCTTACCATAAACTAAACATAGATACTTATATTTGCAGAGAACCATACTATACACACTCATAAAGGAAGTTTCTTTTTGCACAGTTCCACAACTGGTCTGATGTAGAGAATATATGTCTAAGACATGCTTAGTCCTAGGTTACACATCTACAATGAACCTCTACACCTAAGGCTCATGGAACATAGTAAAACATGGGGTAGAGAGAGATTAATAATGCATCCCTCAACCATCACCAATGAAACTTCCTTATACAATATAGCAAAATCCACACAGAAGACGACAACTGGCCAAGTTTTAAAGAATAAGAGACTGCAAAGTGTATATCCTTGGATAGGACTCCTATATTGGTCCTCGTCACACACTAGGCTCAGGGATCATTACAGGAGAGGAGATGCAAATACTTTAATGGCCAGTTCTGGTTCATAAACATAGGGAGCAGAGTCTTTCAGGCCACAGAAAGCTTGCACATGTGAACTTGTGACAGTGGTGTCATCAAGCACTGGACCCATGCCAGCTCAATTAAATATGATTCTAGAGGGAAGGAGAGAAGTGAGTGGTGGACCAGCATTAGACAGAAATATTGGAGATTAATTGCTACCTTGTGAGGGAGAGGATGCCTTACAATCTCTAGATATGCTTATTGGACTCCAGTGGATGAATCCTCACTAAAGGACCTCGGGTACAAATGCTTGACTGGCTAGGAGATCTCACAGAGGGTGGAATACATGAGATCTCCTGGGGGTGTTGAGGGGTATGGATAGTGGAGGGGATATAAACTTGATTAAAAACCATTGTGTGAAATTACAAATGCTAAATAAAACATTAAATTTAGGTCACAGTTTTAAAATTCATTGGGAAATGTATTTTTAATTATAAAACATGATTCATTATCAGTAAGAAAATTTGAAATGATTTTAAAAGTCTTTTTGTGCCCTTCTCAGATGATTTGAATTCATGGCATCCTAGGAACCATAGTAACAGATTTTATTTTGAATATCTATTGCTGAACTTGTAAAATGATAAGTATTAAAATGTGAGCAAGTAATCCTGAGAACTGAGTGCTACACATGTGGAAATAAATATCTGTGATGGATAATCTTGGTTCTCAGCTTCACTCCATCTGGAATCAACTCCTGTAAAGGGCTTTCTTGATCTGATCATTTGAAGAGGGAAGCCCCATCCTAAATGTGGCCAGCTTCCTCTTTTGGCAGCCCACATTAAAGGGCATGGAAGAAGGAAACATTTTTTTTTAACTAGCATTTTACTGTTCATAATTTTCCTTTAATTTCCCCTTTTAGATCAGGTTATAAGTTTAAGTAATTCTGTAGCACGCTGTGAGTTCCAGAATATCTGAACACTGTTTCCTCATGTTATATCTTAACTGTAGGATTTCTAGCATCCTGTAAATTATATTTGTAACCTCTCCACATCCTTCCAGCAATAGATAGAAACTACAATGGGTACCTGAAGAATCTTAAAGAAACATACAATAAAGAGGAACATGAGTATAAAGAAATGATACCAAGGAATTCCTGTAAAAATGCTATATTCTGTTAGGTACGTTTTCTAAAGTTAAATTTCTCTAAAATTTAAGGTGAATGTTAGAGGAATGTCAAAAAATGTCAAATATCGGTAATCTCTTTCTTACTGTATTTCAACAGTCTAGTTGCTTTCTTTTGACTGTGGTAAGGAGATTAAGAAGACATAGAATGAATTTTCTTGAAATTCTAGGATGTTGAACTGTACCATGCTCTTTAACAGTGAATTGCCAGGCAAACAATATATCCTTCATGACAAATTTTCCTAGTCACTGTCTTAATATATTTTTGTTTCCAATGTATCACCTACATAATCATTAAAATTTGTTTTTATATTATTGATTCTATTCCTACTTCCTAGTGAAGTTACATGATTTAGCCAAATCATGATTTTAAACTCAAGCAATGTATAAAAAAAGAAAGAATTTTCGCTTCTATGAAATTAAGTAAAATTATTCAGTAGTACTCAGTGAAGGGATATAGTTTTTTTCTAACACATTGTAAAGGAATGAGGCATTATAGAAAATTATCAAAACTAATAATCAACCAGTATGCTGTATATTTTTTTACAATTCTCAAACATATTGATTTTCTGATATGTTAATGTATTAAACAAATTGTTAATGTATTAAAACAAATTATAAGTTTTAAGTTTTTAAAAAGTTATTCTCTGTATTCAAGTTTTTACTTTATTTTTATACTTATAACATTTTTAGGATTGTTAATGTTGAAAGTACAGCATTGTTTGATTTAGTTTAATAATTTTCTTAACTCTGAGAACCATACAGTATAATTTTATCTAATTCTGCCTTTCTCCCCAATCTCCTTTGAGATTCCCCCTCCTTGTAACCTGCTTCATTTCATGTCCTCTTTACTTTGAAGACCTATTGAGTTCAATTTGTGATCCTCAAACAGTGTGGACTGTGGGGCCAACCCAGAGAGAATGTTGAACATACCTGCATCACACACTTAAATAAAACTCACTCTTGTCCTCACTGCTATCATTTGCCAATAGCTTCTCTGTTAGGGCTGAGGTTCATGCACATTTCCCCCACCTCCATAATTGACTTGTACATGACTTATGCTTGTCATGTGCATTCTGTTTCAAGTGCCCTGCTGTTTCTGGGAAATATGTTTTCCTTGTGTGGTTCCACCAACTCCTCCTGTTACATTTTTTTTTCCATTCTCTCTTCCTCAGTGTGCCCTGAGCTTTTGGAGGAAAGTATCCCATATAGGGCCAAGTACTCTGTAGTCTCTATGCTCCAGTTGAACTGTGGATGATCCTAAAACCTGAGTGAGAAGAGTAGAGGATGAAGGAAAAAGACAGAGAGACACAGCTTCGATCAAGAAAGCTTATAGGCTGATGAACAGAAAGATACTTTATTGAAGAATTACAATATTTTTATTATTTTTATGTGTATGAGTGTACTATCTGCATGTAGGTTGGTGCACCCATGTCATGCAATACCGTGGAGGTCAGAAGAGGAGATTGGATTCCCCTGGAACTGGAGTTAAAGACAGTTCTTACCTGCCTTGTGGGTGCTGGGAATCGAACCCGGGACGTTTGCAAGAGCAGTTGGTGTTCTTAACCGCTGACCTTATACCTTGTCTCAAAGCACAAAACCATAAGTTCCTGGAAACTTTGTAGTTTCAACAATCACAGTTTCATTAATCACATATACTTGCATCATCAATACAGAAACAGAACTATGAGAAAGGCATAGAATCTAGGAACAGTTTTATTTATGATATGTAATTGTATAAGCAGAATCCAAGTAGAACTGCTCAGTAAAAGAAATGTACCTGGAAACTGATTATCAGAGACTAACCTATACAGGATCAGCCCCTGGTCAGGTAGTAGAGGCCTTTCCAATATCCCATTCACTGTGGAGGGTAGGGGGGCAGTGCAGACAGCCTGGACTTAGCATTTCTGAATACTTAGTTCCAAACACTGTAGGGTTTTTTTTTTTTTTTTTTTTTTTTTTTTTTTAGAGAAAGTGTCTCCTTGTAGCCCCAAATGGTGTGAACTCAAACTCACTATCTAAACCAGGCTGGTCTTGAACTGGCAGAGAGCTGCCTGCCTCTGCAACCTGGGCAATGTGATTAAAGTTATGTGTCACCCAAACTGGTTCTTGTCCCATTTAAGGTCAACTACTCTGCAGCCTCTTGCTTCCCGCATGTTCACCATCTGTTCTCTGTGTTAATCACCATCTGTTGTAGGAAGAATTTACTCTAGTAAGAGTTGAGAGATGTAAAACTAATCTATGAGTAAAACACAGGACACGGGTGTACCAACCTACATGCAGACAGTACACTCATACACATAAAAAATAATTAAAAAAATAAAAAATTAAAAAAAACACAGTCATTAGCAGCCATCTTAATATGGGCTGTTTAGCAGAATAAGATGGATCAAAGACCTCAACGTGAAACCCAAAATTCTGGAGATGATAGAAAAAAAAAAACTTGGCAGCAGACTGCAAGACATAGGCATAGGAAAAGACTTCTTAAATCAGATAGCAGCTGCACAAGAAATTAGATCGACAATTATCAAATGGGACCTCATTAAACTCAAAAGCTTCTGTACATCAAAAGAAACAATAAAGGAAATGAAGAGAAAACCCACAGAGTGGGAGGAAACCTTCACTGCAGATACATCTGAGAAAGCATTAATTTCCAGAGTATATAAGCTACTCAAAAAACAAAGAAGAAAGAAGACAAATGAATCATTCAAAAGATGAACCAGAGTCCAAGACAACAGCTCCAGAGAAAGTAGACTGTCTTGCTTCTCAACCACTTGTGCCGCTTTTCTAAGCCTAGGGAACAATCTGCGGAAGAGGGGGCGTGGTAGAATGTAAGGGCTGTGATTGGGGTGAATGGTGAAACTACAGCAATATAGACTGGACACTCATTTGATCAACTTGATTGAATATACAAGCCCCCCCCCCCTGCTGGATGGTGGGAACAAGGGGCTGTGTGGGTTTGGACACAACTGCTTGCAAATTGGTTTCATGTGAAGGATGCTTGTACTCATAAATTATCACTTATTGCTAAAAAATGGAAAAAAATGAGAGAAAGATTCAGGAGAGTTATGGCAGAATGCATTATCTGGGATGGGGTGGGGTGGGATGGGGGAAGGGGAGGGGAAATATGCCTGAACTGAATTGGAAAATGATGTATGCAATACACAAAGCATCAATTAAAAAAATAAATAAATAAATAAAAAACGAACAATATTAAAAAAAAAAAAAAGATGGAGCAAAGAACTGAATAGAGACTTCACAGAGGAGGAATTAGAGATGGCTGAGAAACATCTTAAAAAGTGTCACTAATAATTAGGGAAATGCAAATTAAGATGACTCTAAGATATCATCTCACTCCGATAAGACTGGCCAGGATCAAGAAAACAAACGATGTCAAGTGCTGGAGATGTTGTGGGGGAAGGGGAACACTCATCCATTGCTGGTGGGAATGTAAACTTGTACAGCCACTATGGAGAGCAGTGTGGAGAACCCTTGGAAGACTCAAAATGAGATTGACATTTGACCCAGTCATACCACTCCTGTGTATATACCCACGAGACACATCTTACTGCAGAAATACATGCACAGCTATATTTATTGCAGCTCTGTTCACAATAGCAAAAAGCTGGAACCAGCCCAGGTGCCCCTCAACTGACGAGTTGACAGAGAAAATGTGGTACATGTACACAATGGAGTTCTATGCAGTGGTAAAGAAAGACAACATCATGAACTTTGCAGGTAAATGGATGGAGCTAGAAGATATTATATTAAGTGAAGTAATACAGTCCCAGCAAAACAAACAACTAATGGTATCCCTCATCTGTGGATGCTAGCTCCAATAACCCAGTTGTAAATATTTCTTGTGGAGAGGGATGCATATTAAGAGAACAACAACAGAAAGACCGCATCAGAAAACTGACTGAAATGGTGAATCAGGAGGGGTGGGAGGGGCAGGAGAGGGACATGGATCTATATTTGATTAATGTATATTTAATTGACGTGAGTTCAACTAGTATACAATTTTGCTCAGACTCTGTCTACAGGTTACATGGTGTTTTAGGACTTAGTAAAAGTAAATATGTGTATATTAAACAACATTCGTTTAAAGGTTTTGAAAAAACGTTAATGCATCTGAGTTAATTGGAAATATAAATTGTTGTTGTCCACATTTGTTTTACTTAAAATCTGTATAACAATAACTTTGGGGTTGGCACATACAAATGTTCTCTATAATTTTTCTGTTGTACAGTATCATCTTGTAGCATTCTCTTTCATCTGTAGGATGATTTAACTTAAGGAATTAAGTTTGCTTCCCAAGTTAATTACATGCAGTCACCCAAAACAGCTTGGGTGAATTTGATGAAATCTGCGACTTGATTCCTGCCTATAGGTATGTGTACTACAACTGGATTTTTGAGACTAATGGATCAAAAACTAAAAACCTAAAATAAAAAGGGGGGATACAGATATATATGAAACCTTTTTGTCAAAATCTTTGCAATTTAAATCTTAAAACTAACTACGGGAAAAGATTTGTATGTTCCCACAGGTCAAAATGTCACCAACTTAATGGCTGAGAAAGAAAAGATGCAGCTTTGCGTTGTGTAGGATGTACCAGGAAGTGCCAGCAGAAAGGTTGGCCCATATGAACATTGAAAGGAAGAAAAGCCTCAGACTGCTACTGGCATCAAACCCCTCTGTGGATCCTTACTTGTAACAACTATTTATAATGTGTCCTAATGAAACTTGCCTTTTAGGTGCCACAAAGTTTTAATATGAGAGATGTTCTTACCTCCCCCCCCATAGAACAAGGAGAAATATGATGATGATGAGGGCTTTCTCTACCTGTAAATTGGAGCCAACTGTTATAGAGGTAATCTCTTATAAAACCGGTAAAACTGCCTTCTTTAATTGACTAATAGACATAGGAACTGTGAAAGGGATTACTCTCTATTCAGAATCAAATATAATACTAAAGTCTCCTTAAGCTTTGCATTTAAGCAAAATATAATACAGGAGACCTCTGATATCAGCAATGGCTTATTCTACCAAGGAGATGTTGGCCAGGGTATCCAAGCCCCCCCAAAAGGTAAAGGCTTCTTGCCTGTAAACTGGGATACCTGCAAGAAGAGAGGTGATAAGGTCCTGCTGTCAAATACCTGATGTAAGCATGGGAAAGATGTATTGAGACTGCACTTACAAGTGTACAGTTGGTCTCTGGAATGCCAGAGAGAGTTACCAAAGGCCACTAAACCAATAAAGCAAATATAGGTCTCCTGTGTCAAGCAAGACTCCTCTGTCAGCACCAGCTACACCTCACCTGCCTGGAAATACTGTGCAGCAGTGGCAGCCACATGCCTGTATATCCCAAATCTATTTGGTTATTAGCTCTCTCCATGGAGGAATCACTCATGGCTGTTGCCACAAGCTTCCATTCTCTAGTGGTTAGGAGATGATATAAGCCACAGTAAGACCCTGACATATTTTACAGGAAAAAACATAATTCATGGATTAACATACCATACAAACATATGTGTCCATACCAAAGTAACCTACCATCACAATTAGTACTGTTTAAATACCTATATATCTAATTGCTTATGCTTCATTAGTAGGATTGAAAGGTTATTCCTGGACAAACTGTCAGCTCATGAAAAGAAACAGCCAGAATTGTCCAGAGTCCAAAACAACAGCTCCAGAGAAAGTAGACTGTTTTGCCTCTTGTCCACTTGTGCCCCGTTTCTAAGCCTAGAGAACAATCTGCAGAAGAGGGGGCATGGTAGAATGTAAGGGCTATGATTGGGGTGAATGGTGAAACTACAGCAATATAGACTGGACACTTACTTGATCAACTTGAGTATACATACAAGCTCCCCCAGCTGGATTGTGGGACCCTTGGGCTGTGTGGCTTTGGGCACAACTGCTTGCAAATTGGTTTTACATGAAGGATCCTTGTACTCATAAATTATTACTTATTGTTAAAAAATGAAAAAAAGAAGAAAAAAACATGGGAAATTCCAATAAATAAATAAATAAATAAATAAATAAATAAATAAATAAATAAAATTATTTTTATGTTTAAAATTTAAAAAAGAGTAATAGATTTCCATGTAGCTGGTTACCTGTTTAGCAACAGGTTTTTGGCTCTCAAACTGTTCCAAGTATGGGTTCCATCTTGTCAAGTTTACCTCAAATCCAGTCAGAATGTGGTTGGTTACTTCCATACCATTCATGCAACAATTGCATCAGCCAGTCATTCCTATTGCCTAGCCAGTTATTACTGTAGCTTCCATGTTCATAGATGAGTAATACTGATCATTTTCTCTCTTAGTATAGGCATAATACCTTCTAGCACTATGTAAATTAGCCAATAGAAATGAAGCTTTAAGTTCAGTATCAGGATGATTCCTTTGTGTTTCTTCTATGACTCATATATGTATTGTCTTTTGCAATAGGGTCTTACCATCACATACTGGAGAATAGCCAAGAGCAATGACAATACCCAGTATTGTTTGATGGTTCCTGGGAACTACTAGTCAACAACAAAAGAGGGATCCCTTTCCTAGCATTGGTCTTTTTATTTGCTAGCCTGTAGGGAGGGTCTGGTAGGGGCTTTGTCCTCCCTATTATAGGATAACTACATCTCAATGTGTTATTTATACATCTATATATTTTAGAGAGTTTCAACAGTAGATAGTTTCCAATCATTTTTCTTTTTTTTTTACAAGCTAGGAATTTTTATTTATTTTTTTCACCTTAATTTTATTGAGATTTTGTACATTTCCTTAAACAAATTTAGACCTGTTCCCCCATCCATACCCCCTCACCAGAATTCACGCATTCTGCCATGCATGTTAAGTCCCATCTTGCATCTTTTTCTCAGTCTTTTTTACTTTTTTGATACAGAAGCTTACAGTTCTGGTCAGTTCTTTCAACACATCTTTTTTGTCATTGTTGTTCCCTTTAATTTTCATATATATATATATGAAAATTCATATATATATATATATATATATATATATATATATATATATATATAAAAATAAAAAANGACATATGTATATATATATATATATATATGAAAATTAAAAATCTGAAAATAAACTCTAGGATACTTCCAAAACAAGTTCCAATGATTTTTTTCAAAAGGAGTTTAGTACTCCTCCCAGTACTCCCCCTCTCCTCAATTCTCTATATCGTTAAACCATCTCAATGCCATTGTTCTCATTTGCAATTTTATATTACTGCATTCTATCTACTCTTCCATGAAGCTGCCCAACTGACCAGTCCCCATATTACATTTCTGACCTCCATCGATTTTTCAACTAAAACACATGTCTAAGGATTCGAAGCTAGCATTCCACATACAAAAGAGAACATGAGCTGTCTTTCTTTCTGGGAGTGTTACCTGTCTCAGGATGATATTTTTCCAGTTCCATCAATTTGCCTGTGCATTTTCTAAGTTAATTACTTTTGATAGATAAATGATCAATTTTGTAGACATATTGTATTCTCATTATCCATTCATCAGTTAATGAACATCATGGTTATTTCTTATCTTTACTATTTTGATTAGTGCAGCTATCACCATGGATGACATATTATGACTGTAGTAGGATATAGTCTTTTGGGTATATGCTCAGGAGTGGTATAGCAGGATCATGTGGTAGATCTACTTTCAGTTCTTTGAGGAACTTCCAAACTGATTTCCATTGCAACTAAATCAGCCTGCACTCCCATGAATGATTGTTTACATTTCTCTGTGTCCTCACTAGTATTTTTCTTCATTTCTTTTGTTGGGCCTTAGACATTCTGACTAGGGTAAGATGAACTCTGCAAATGGATTTAAATTGCATTCATGTAATGACTAAAAATGTTGAACATTTTTTAAAAAATATTTTTCTGTAGCCGGGCGTGGTGGTGCACGCCTTTAATCCTAGCACTCGGGAGGCAGAGGCAGGCGGATCTTTGTGAGTTAAGGCTATATAACAGGAAGCACAGTGCTAGACAGGTGAAACTGCCCTTCCAATTGTTGCTCAGGGTAATCTAACAGACTTTCTTTTTATTACAATGGCTAAAGTTTTGTCAATCTTGTTAATCTTTAAAAAAAACTACTCTTAGTTTCATTGATTCATTATATTTTCTGTTGTTTTATTAATTTCAAGCCTGATTTGTTCATTACTCTACTCTTTCTTTACTGCTTTTATTTGTGTTTGTTCAAGTTCTTCATGTGTTTCAATTTGTGTTAATATAAGACATTTCTAATTTTCCTATGCAGGCACTTAGTGTGATAATCTTTCCTCTTAGTGCTGATTACATTGTGTACCATAGATTTTTCTCTGTCCTGTTTTCAATTTCTTTTAATTGTGGGATTTTTTTTTAGTTTCTAACTTGACCCAATTTGTATTTATTTATTGTTACTTTCCATGATTTTGTATACTTTCTGTAGTTTTTGTTTCAGTTGCTATCCAGATTTATTACTTTGTGGTCTGAGAGATGAAGATCTGTATTTCTTGAGAATTGCTCTATGTCTTAATATGTGGTTTGGCTTTGAAGAATGTTCCCTGCAGGTGGGGGGTCCTTAGAAGAAACCTTATTCTTCTATGTTTGCATAAAAACTCTATAGACATGTTTTAGGTCCATTTGATTTATGATGTCATTTTACTCTTCAATTTCTCTGTTCAATTTCTTTCATAATTACTTCTCTATTTCAGACACTTTGCTCTGATTAATCTATAGGTTTTGACCTAATACCATCATTTAGTGTGTGTTGTGTATATGTTTAAATGTATATATGGTTGGTAGACTTTATTTTTAATAAGTCTAATTGTTACTCCTTATCTTCTGATAAGTTTTGTTTTTGAGTGTATTTTGTGAGGTAATTGATGAGTTATGCCTTCATTTTCCTTAGTTCTGCTTGCATGGAGTTCCTTTATTCCATCATTTTTGCTCTAATGTGGTGTCTGGCTTTGATGGTGATCTGTGGTTCTTGGAGGCAAAAGACACAAACAAAAACTTGATTAAAAGTTTTTGTCATTTTTTCAACTTTGCACTGTTTTCTCAAATCAGTTTTTCTTAGTATTTTAAACTGATTCTGCAATATATACAATGTGTTTTGAACACATTCAAAATCTCTTCTCCACTTCAAAACCTCTCTGCTTATACCCCCTGATTCATGCACCTCATTATTTCCTGTTCTTTACTTTCTGTTTCTTTGTTTGGGTTGACATTTTTATCTGTCTTATCTTTGTTTACTTTATTTCTATAACATCTTGTATGTTTGTACTATTCTATTCCTTCTAGAATTATGGTGGAACTACCTTAATAGTCATACATTCCTTTAATTAATTTTTTTGCAACCAGCACTATTTTTATTTATTTATTTTTATTTTTTAGTTTTCACATAAATTTATTTTTATTTTTTTAACAAATCTAGACCCGTGTCCCCCCCCCGTCCCCCCACCCCACCAGAGCTCATGCATTCTGCCAAACATGCTTTTCATCTCTTTCTCAGTCTTTCTCAATATTCTCCATGAGGAAGTTGACTGTTTTGAGCCGAAGTTCACTGTTTCAGTCAGTTCTTTGATGCAGTCCTTTATGTTGCTGTTGTTGTTTCCAATATGCATTACGCCCAACTGCTTTGGACAAAAGCTCAGGGGGCCTTACACAAGAAATACTTACAACTAGGTAATTGGCATTAGCATCCACAGATGAGGGATACAATTGGTCGTTTGTTTTTCTGGGACTGTGTTACTTCACTCAGCATGATGTCCTCTAGCTCCAGCCATTTTCCTGCAAAGCTCATGATGTCGTCTTTCTTTACTGCTGCATAGAACTCCATTGTGTAGATGTACCACATGTTCTCTATCCACTAGTCAGTTGAAGGGCATTTAGGTTGGTTCCAGCTCCTTGCTATTGTGAAGAGAGCTGCAATAAACATGGCCGTGCATGTGTCTCTGTGGTGGGGTGAGTCTTGAGGGTACATGCCCAGGAGTAGTATGGCTGGGACAGGTGGCAAGTTCATTCCAAGTCTTCCAAGGATTCTCCACACTGCTTTCCATAGTGGCTGTATGAGTTTACATTCCCACCAGCAGTGGATGAGTGTTCCAGCACTATTTTTTCTCTTTTTTTTTTAATTGATGCTTTGCGTATTTCATACATAATTTTCCAATTCAGTTCATGACAACAGCTCCAGAGAAAGTAGACTCTTTTGCTTCTCATCCACCTGTGCCCCTTTTGTAAGCCTAGGGAACAATCTGTGGAAGAGGGGGCACGGTAGAATGTGAGGGCTGCGATTGGGGTGAATGGCGAAACTACAACAATTTAGACTAGACACTCATTTGATCAACTTGATTGAACATACAAGCATCCCCTGCTGGATGGTGGGACCCATGAGCTGTGTGGGTTTGGGCACAACTACTTGCAAATTGCTTTTACATGAAGGATGCTTGTACTCACAAATTATCACTTATTGTTAAAAAAAATGAAAACAAAACAAAACAAAACAAAAAAACAGAGAAAGATACAGAAAAGTTACAGCAGAATGCTTGATCTGGGATGGATAGGGGTGGGGTGGGGGGAAGGGAAAGGGATATATGCATGAACTAAATTTGAAAATGATGTATGTAATTAATTTTTTGCCATGAAAAGATTTTATTTTCACTTAATTTTTATGTGTTTTGTTAGGTTTAATGTTATGGGTCGAAACTGTTCAGTTTTCAGGGCTTTATAATACATTTTCCCAGGTTATTATCCCTTTTAATGTTTATTTTGGGTGATCAGGTTTTATCAAATTGATCTGCTCTTATAAATTACTTGACACTTTCCTATATATTTTAATACCCCTTATTTTGTGGTTTAAATGTTTTAATTAAAGTGCACAGAACTTAGATCAAGGACTTCCCAGGACCACCTGAAGCAGAGGTAGGAGCCGGATGCTTCAGTCAGGATTGTTGGACAATATTTTCATTGGTTTGCTGGATACTTAAATCATTGTCTTGTGTGGCTGTCAGGGTGGAGTCACCCTGATAGCTGGTATTAAAGGTGGGCCTGTTGCCACTGTGAGACTTGAGTGCACAGAGCTTAGATCAGGGACTTCCCATGACCACCTGAAGCACAGAGTACCAGGATATGGGCTAAGCTAATTATGCCCCCACAACCACCCCACCTCTGCTAACTGGAATTTCTGAGGGAGTGTCCAAGTGGATTTTTTGGAGAACCTTCAGAACAGAAAGGGAAGAGTGAGTTATACCTCCAATATATAAACAAAATTGAAAGCCTGAAACCTAGACAAGCCAATGATCCATAAAGAAGGAGAAAAAAAAAAAAAGGCATCTGAAGGAAGCAAGCAAAGCAAGCCTTCAACATAGTGAAGAGGCATTTGTGACTCAAATCGGAATACAGGCAAAAAGGGAAACCGATTTGCCAGGGACATGACAAAGGGACATCACGGGAAAGGTGCAGGATAATTCCACACCAACCTCTACCAACCCTGTGGGGGTTTCCTACAGTGGAATCTTCCTGGGGATGGCCCAGGACACAGATCTTAGAGGAACAATTGCACACATATTCAAAGAAATCAATGAATATAAAGAACAAGTCAGATAACTAAGGGGATAGAATGAAAATCTCAAGAAAGACCTAAAGGGAGAGAATGACAAACACCAGAAGGAAGTGGAAAAACTAAAAAGGAAACCAACCAGTGAAGGAAGGAGCTGCAGGAAGAGATTGAGAAGCTCCAAAACAAAGTGGAAATACTAAAGAAATCACAAGATGAAAGGAAAAAGGAAACATAACACTCATCCAATCAAGAGGAAAGGAATGGAAAAAGCCTCAGAAAAAGAATGAAGAAGCAGAATAAAGAATATCAGACATGGAAGATAACACAGAATGACTAAAAAGCTCAAGTAAACATTACAAAAACTTAAAAATACACAAAAGTGGAACAACCAGGAAATATGGGATACTATGAAAAGAACAAACCTGTGCATCATAGGACTAGAGAAAGGTAAAGTATCCCAAGCGAATGGTATTGATCAGATCCTCAACATAATAGTAGATGAAAAATTTCCCAAACTAAAAAAAGACAAACCCATATAAATACAAGAAGCATATAGAATTCCAAACAGAGAAGATCATAAAAGAAACTCCTCATGCCATATCATAGTTAAAATGCTGGTCACCCAAAACAAAGAAAATTCTGAAAGCCACAAGAGAAAAACAACAAGTTACATATAAGGGAAAACCCATCAGAATTACAACTGACTTCTCAGTGCAAATTATGAAAGGAAGAAGAATGTGGAGCAACACATTCCCAGTGTTAAAGGAGTATAGATACCAGCCCAGGTTACTATAACCACCAAAAATATCAGTTGTACTTGAAGGAGAGAGAAAAAGTCTTCCATGACATAAACAAGGTGAGAGAAAACATGTCCAGAAAACCAACCTCTCTGAAAATACTTGAAGCAATTCAAAGAAGCAACTATCCCCAGGCAACCAGAGAATTTAATAAATACATAACTGCAGAAGTAGAAATTGAGACTAAAATGCAAATGGATAATAAGGTGAAAGGAATGAACATGCATCTTTTAATTATAACCTTAAATATGAATGGACTGAACTCCCAATCAAAAACATATACTGGGAGATTGGATTAGGAAAACAAAAAACACCTATCTGCTGCCTGCAAGAAACCCATATCACTCTCAAAGACAGGCAACAACTTAAGGTGGAGGGAATGGAAAAATATTCCAGGCAAATGGTGCTAAAAAGAAAGCAGGTGTTACTATTCTAACATCAGACAAAATAGACTTCAAATTAAAAGAAATCAGAAGAGACAAAGAGGGTCATTACATCTTTATCAAATGAACAATTGACCAAGATTTCACAATCATGAATATATATGCACCAAACTCTGGTGCACCAAACTATATAAGGACAATTCCCCAGGACCTCAAGGCACAGATTAACACCAGCACACTCATATTAGGTGACTTCAATACCCACTAAGTCCTTTGGACAGATCAACAGGACAAAGAATAAACAGACATCTGAACTGAATGATATGATACACCAAATAGAGCTCACGGACATCTACCAAATAGTCCACACAAATAACAGAGAATACACTTTCTACTCAGCACCTCAGGGAACACTCTCCAAAATGTACCACATACAGGGACACAGAAAAAGGCTCAACAAATACAAAATATTTGAAATAATTTCATGCATTCTATCAGACTACAGTGCAATAAAGCTCAATATCAATACCAGGATAAGCCCTACTATCTACAAGAACATATGGAGACTAAACAACACTCTCCTGAATAATGAATGGGTCAAGAAAAAAAATAAAAGCATTTCTGAAATTGAATGACAATGATAATACAACAGAACAAAAACATATGGGATACTTGGGCTGGAGAGATATCCTAGCTGTTAAGAGCACCAACTGCTCTTGCAGAGGATCCTGGTTCGATCCCCAGCACCCACATGGTGGCTGAGAACCGTCTTTGACTCCAGTTCCAGGGGAATCCGATGCCTTCTTTTGACCTCTGCAGCACTGCATGACACGGGTGTACAGACCTACATGCGGACAGTATGTTCATACAAATTAAAACAAAACAAAACAAAACAAAACAAAAAAAAAACAAATGGGATACTTTAAAAGCAGTCCTAAGAGGGAAGTTTACAGCCCTGAGTGCCTAAATCAGAAAAACAGAAAGAGCACAAGTGAACAATCTAACACTGCAGCTAAAAACACTTGAGAAACAACAATAAATTAATCCTAAATGCAACAGACAGGAAGAAATAACAAAAATCAGTGCAGAAATCAATGAAATAGAAACAAAGAAAACAATACAAAAAAATCAATGAAGCAAAACTTTGGTTCTTTAAGAGAATAAACAGGATAGACAGACCCCTAGCCCAGTTAACCAAAAGAAAGAACAACTCCAAATCAATAGAATTTTTGATGAAAGGGGAAACATCCCAATAGACAATGGAAAGATCTAGACAATC
The DNA here is from genome assembly GCA_009823505.1 of Rhizomys pruinosus. Taxonomy (NCBI): domain Eukaryota; kingdom Metazoa; phylum Chordata; class Mammalia; order Rodentia; family Spalacidae; genus Rhizomys; species Rhizomys pruinosus. The sequence continues at coordinate 307,831 of VZQC01015009.1, forward strand.
ATACAGGCCTACTTCACAAACCTATTCTCTACTAAGTTTGAAAACCTAGAAGAAATGGACGAATATATGAAATCCTGGGAATCACCAAAGCTTCTTCAAGAAGAGATAGATAGCTTAAAGAGATGCATAATATATGAAGAAATTGCAGATGGAATAAGAACCTTCCCAACTAAAAAAAGCCCAGGCCCAGATGGTTTCACAGCAGAATTCTATAAAACATTTCAAAATGACTTACCACCATTATTACTCAAATTGTTCAGAAAGATTCAAGCAGAGGGAAATCTCCCAAATTCCTTTTATGAAGCCAGCATCACTCTATTACCAAAACAAGTCAAAGATACAACCAAAAAGGCGAACTATAGACATATCTCATTACTGAAAACAGATGCAAAAATTCTCAACAAAATACTTGCAAACCGCGTACAGACCCACATCAAAAAGATCATCCATCATGACCACGTTGGGTTTATACCAGAGATGCAGGGATGGTTCAACATACAAAAATCAATAAATATCATAAAACACATAAATTGGCTGAAAGACAAAAATGACATGAACATCTCAATTGATGCAGAAAAAGCCTTTGACAAAATCCAGCATCCCTTCATGCTTAAAGTCCTACAGGGAATTGGTTTGGAGGGATCTTTCCTCAATGTAATCAAAACCATATACAGGAAACCCACAGCCAATATCATCCTTAATGGAGAAGAGTCAGAAGCATTCCCCTTAAGGTTAGGAACTCAGCAAGGCTGCCCACTATCATCACTCCTCTGCAATATGGTGCTTGAAACACTTGCTAAGCAATAAGACAAGAAAAGGAAATTAAAGGAGTACTAATTGGAAAAGTACAAGTCAAGCTATCCCTTTTTGCTTATGATATGATTGTTTACCTAAGGGATGCTAAAACTCCACCAGAAAGCTCCTAGAAATAATTAAGAGTTTCAGTAAAGTGGCATGATACTAAATTACCATAAAAATATTGCTTCACATCAACAACAAGCAACTGAAGAAGGAATACAAGGAGACCTTCCCAATCACAATAGCCTCAAAAACAATAAGATACCTAGGAACAAACCTAAACAAAGATACCAAAGATCTCTACAACAAAAACTTTAAAACCCTGAAGAGAGAAATTGAAGAAGATATCAGAAGATGGAAAAACCTCCCATGCTCATGGATTGGGAAAATTAACATAGTAAAAATGTCCACTCTACCCAAAGTCTTGTACAGATTTAATGCAATCCCAATTAAAATACCCAAGAGTTTCTTCACAGGCTTGGAAAAAAAAGTCCTTAATTTCATTGGGAAAAACAAAAGCCCCTGAATAGCCAAAGTACCCCTGAGAAAAAAGAGCAGGTAAATGGATGGAGCTGGAAGACATTATGTTAAGTGAAGTAACACAGTCCCAGAAAAACAAACGACAAATGGTGTCCCTCATATGTGGATGCTAGTACCACAACCCAGATATAAATATTTCTCATGGAGAGGGAGGCATAGTAAAAGAACAACAGAAAGACTGCATCAGAAAATGGACTGAAATGGTGAATTGGAAAGGGGGGATGGGTGGGAGAGGGACACGGGTGTATATTCGATTAAGGCATATTTAATTGACGTGAGCT
>VZQC01015009.1:314546-412076 GCA_009823505.1 Rhizomys pruinosus
CCCACCCCTACCCATCGCAGATCGTGCATTCTGCCGTAAGTTTTCTGCATCTTTCTCTGCTTTTTTGTTTGTTTTGTTTTCATTTTTTTTTAACAATAGGTGATAATTTGTGAGTACAAGCATCCTTCATGTAAAACCAATTTGCAAGCAGTTGTGCCCAAACCCACACAGCTCATGGGTCCCACCATCCTGAAAGGGGGGGCTTGTATGTTCAATCAAGTTGATCAAATGAGTGTCCAGTCTATATTGTTGTAGTTTTTTTTTACATAGTAAATAAATACTTTAGAACTTTCTCTGTAGAAATCCTGGATACATTTTTGTTATTTTCATTCATTTCCCTCAGACTCAAAGTAATCACTCTTGCAGTATTTACTTCTATATTTCTCAGAGGCTTTTATTCTACTATTGCGTACTTTTTCTTTAACTTTTCAATACAGATGTCTGTATTCCTTTTAATTCACTATTTGGTACTGCCGATATTCTGCTAATAAATTTTATTGCAAAGCTATAAATAATAGAATATTTCATGCCATTCCCTTCATGAATAAACACAGTTTGCAGTATGAAAATGACAGTATATGATTTTTATTCAAAATATTGGACATTTAATTAATCCCTTGAGGCCACTTTTCTATGTGATATTTTTGGGGGTGGTCTTTTCAAGACAGGGCCTCCCTGTAGCCCCAGCTGTCCTGGATCTCACTCTGTTTCTTGCAGTTCTTATCCTCAGCCTTTAACCACTGCGCTATCCCCAAAGTCCGGATCTCACTCTGTAGACCAGGCTGGCCAGGAATTCCCAAAGATCCGCCTGCCTCTGCCTCCAGAGTGCTAGGATTAAAGGCATGCGCCACCATGCCTGGCTTTCTATGTCATTTTACTGACTTTATCTCAGATGATTAGAGAATGTTTTAAACTGTTAATTGTATTAACTGTATATGCAATCCATTAACCAATTTCTTTTTCTAAGAAATATCTGCCTTAATGTGTTTTGCTTTCATATTTGAAGTTAGACTCCATGCTATTGGTTTTTGCATCTTGGAACTTGCCTGCTCTCATCATTTTAGGACTATAACTCACTTTCTCCAGTGTTGGATTCTTAGTGGTCTGCATTCAGCTCCTGGTTTTCTCCTTCCTGATTCACACATTCATTTTCCCAGTACACATTATCTTGCATCTAATAAATTATATATAATATGACATATTACACAATGACACATTTTTACTAGGTAATTTTAATTAGTATTGCTTTGAAATCAAGCTCGGAAATACTTTTTCTTCAGCTTTGATATTAGACTATAGTTATCTCAGGAAATAATATTTTTGTGGATTTGAAGAGCTCTCATTTATATTTACATAAAATTTCTCTTACATTTAGTAATTACTGGAAATAATTCAGGAATTCATAAATTATAAAATATTATACAAGAAATCCATTTACCTAACAGAAGATAATGCAAAATACTGTAGTTATTCTTTCATGGAAAAATTAGATAGTTGGGACAAAATTTATTTATATCTCCAATAAATTTGGTTATTATTCATTTGATTTCCTCAGTAATTTTTCATACTCAGTCTAGGTGGCTTGCTTTTGGTTTGTGACCTCTTGGAATTTATTATTGTCACATTTATAAATTTTTCCCATATGAAAGGAAGTCCTGTTTTATTATTGTTTTGACATATGTGTTTTACAGGAAAACAAAAAGCATGCCTCTTATTATTCTTCATATATGTTTCACTCTTGTGAGATGGCAACTTTCTTAGTCCCCACACGACAATGCATCCATGTACAACATCTAGCTGTTAGCACCAAACTCTGTGGGAATGGCCCAGAAACAGAACCTTTATTTCTTGCATCCTTTTCTCATCTTGTTTCCTGCTTTTATGTGGCTCCATAACTATATGTACATTTATAAACATATGTGTGTATATTTTTGGTTCATTTTTGTGTGATTTCTGAATATGAAAATGCACATAGAAACATTTTATACAATTTAAACCTTGAAAAATTCGAATTAATGTGATGTAAGATTTAATATTATTTGATATCCTAAAATTTAAAGCTGAAAATTTAAATGCTTAAAATTATGTCACTCTTATAATCTATAATATATACTGATTTACAGTAGTATAACTGCCATATATAATTTTTAAAGTTAGAGAAACCAGTTCCAACTTATTTTTTATAAAGAATAATTTTAAATTTGTTTTTAAAAGGAAATGTGTTGGGCCTTACAGGCTCTCCAAAAGTGTGGCCTATTGGAAATCTCTAAGCCTGGCTCTGGTTTCACTGACTGTCCCCCGCCTACCGAATAACTTCAGCAAAAGAGTCATGTAAACCATTGTAACTACAATGGTCACTATGACCATGAACTGAAAAGGGGAGGAAGAAAAAGGGGAGTTCTGATAAGCTCAGAGGTACTCTCCTACTCGTGGACAGCTCATGATCAGTACCTGACTCCCATTAAGGTCTATGGAATAATCATTACATACAGCCTGCATGCTACCTGGCCCTTTGAAACAATTGGCTGCCCGCTTGGCACCATGGAAACACCTTTGTAGTTTTTGCCTTTATAAACTGCTGTGTGGCCCACAATAAAGGAGACCTTGCTTGACTTGGCTCCCTGCTGTGTCTGATTGTCTTCTGGGACAGGGAGGCTGTGGAAAGGGCAAGCAGAAGCACCTGGCCCTCCTCCATCCAGCCAGTCCTGCAGGTCCAGGGCTAGCTAAGACCCTGGTGCGACCCCAACAGAAATGGAATTTATTGCATATTTACTGGAATCTTTAATAAAAATCCCCGTTGAACTCTTTGTTAAGAGCCTGTGTATCTGTATTCACTCCACTCACATCTGTTTTGTTCACGTTTCATTTCAGCTGGCCAGAATTTTAAATCTTGAACAGAATAACTAATTAAGAGAGATGGGGAGGGTAAACAATGTTAATATCCCAGTTCATGTCTTTGGGAATGCTTATAATTGTATAGCTGGATTGAATCATTAAAAGCTGGATTGTTTAAATTTGGTGCAGTACTGCTAGGGGAAGCCGACATTTCTTCCTTTCCCTGAGTTTTAGTTTTCTCAGTTATCCAGAATAACTTAGTGGGTGTATTATCAGTGAAGTCAACCCAGGTACTCAAAGTCTTCCTTGAGATAAAGCCCCACACATTCTACAATTTACTACCATCGTTCCCTAATTGACACATTTTTCTATCATATTTGAAGATTAAAATTGTTATGAATTAATATAAGCATAGAAAACCTTTAGGGAAAGGCTTAAGTATGCTGAATCTCTGTAACACACTCAGAAGAAAGATAAAATATTGTGAGGGGGATTTCATACATTTCTAATTGAATAATGTCCTGAAATTGAATAAGGTCCTGAAATTATTATAGATAAAAATACATATTTGATAATTTTCTGTAAATATTTCTTTCTCTCGGCCGTAAATCAGAATTCATGGTTTATAACCTGAGTAGGGTTTCAATGTAAACCCCATAAGTACTAAGAAAGCACACACTTCAGAATGTATACTTCACTCACTCTGTCCAGGGTATCTTCACTTCCCCTCCATTATATAGCACCACACCATCACTGCTTCCTTGCCACATTGGTACTTTAAACTTGCTATGATGTTCATTTAATAAATTGATCAATTATAGTTGTACATATGTATGGGACACATATTTATCAACTGATTTAGGGATACACTATAAATTAAGTAAATCAAACTAAATAACATATCCATTCCTCCAAATGTGCTCCAGAAAATTTAGTGTACATACCTGAAAGTTACTGTTGGCTTAATTGAAAGGCATGAAACATTTGCTCTATGCACAATGTTCTGAAATACATCTCAAAGGATGAACCTGGTTTCTCTTGTCTGATTGAAGTTTTGTACACTTTGATCATCACATTCCTTGTTCTCATTTTCCTTCTGTTCTATGATAAACACCAAGACCAGAAGGAACGCGATAAGAAAAAGTTTATTTGGCATATACATCCGGGTCACAGTCCATCACTGAAGAAATTTAGGGCAATAGCTTAAGCAGAAACCATGGCAGAGTACTGCTTACTGACCTGCTCTCAGGCACCTCTGCTCAGTGAGCTTTCTTCGTTCTTATTCTTTCTTTCTTTCTTTCTTTCTTTCTTTTTTTCTTTCTTTCTTTCTTTCTTTCTTTCTTTCTTTCTTTCTTTCTTTCTTTCTTTCTTTCTTTCTTTCTTTCTCTTTCTTTTCTTTCTTTCTTTCTTTCTTTCTTTCTTTCTTTCTTTCTCTTTCTTTTCTTTCTTTCTTTCTTTCTTTCTTTCTTTCTTTCTTTCTTTCTTTCTTTCTTTCTTTCTTTTTCTTTCTTTCTTCCTATCTTTCTTTCCTTTCTTCCTTCCTTCCTTTTTAAACATAATACAGCTGATTTTAATTTTAAAAATGATTAAGTTATAATATCATAACATGGAAGTAACCATCCGAAAAGAAAGATAGGTATTATAATAAAGACATTTTTCAGACACAAATTTTCCCTGCTTATTATTTTTTTCATGCAATATTTCTTAATCAAATTTATATGCATTCCTCCTCCTTGTCCCCCACCCTGCCAGAGCTCATGCATACTGCCATACATGTTTTTCATCTTTTTCCCAGTATTTTTTTTTTTTTTTAATTTTCAATGCAGAGTTTTACTGTTTTGGGAAGAAGATTATTTTTTTCAGTCAGTTCTTTTACCCAGTCTTTTTGTTGTGTTGTTGTTGTTCCTTCCTTTTGTATTGCTCCAAAACATGCATATATACACACCACACATTCACCAACATTATGAAATGTGAAAATAAACTATGGGTTAATTCCAAAACATGTTTAGGGAATCAAATTTTGACAGTAGGGTTCTGTGCAGGTAAATAAAAATATTACTTTACATTCCTACATTAAATAGCAAGATGATGAGTAACATCAGTTATTATATTTACTAAAAAATAAAGAAAAACTAAGTATTAAGGCTTTTTTTTTTCTTTGCCTTTTGAGACAGTGTCTCCCTGTAGCCCCAGCTGGCCTGGAACTCACTCTGTAGACCAGAGTGGCCTTGCACTCACAGAGATCTGCATGCTCTGCCTCCTGAGTACTAAGATTAAAGGTATGCACCACCATGCCTGGCTTAGTTTTTCTTATAACTAGAGATTTGATGTTAGGAACCACAAATGAGGGACGATATACATTATTTGTTTTTCTGAGACTGTGTTATTTGACTTAGAAAAATGGTTTTGGGTTCAATCCATTTATCTGCAGAGTTCACGATGTCGTCTTTCTTTATTACTGCATAGAACTCCATTGTGTAGATGTACCAAATTTTCTTTATGTACTCCTTAGTTCAGGGACACTTGGGTTGCTTCAAGCTATTCACTATTGTGAAGAGAGCTGCAATTGATATGGATGTGCATATATCTTTATGATAGGATGAGTCTTATGGGTATATACCCAGAAGCGGTATGACTGGGTCAGGTGGTAAGCTCATTTTGAGTCCTTTAAGAGTTATCCACACTGCTTTTCATGGGGATTGCATGAGTTTGCATTCCACTATCAGTGGATGATTGTTCCCCTTTCCTCACAACCTCTACAGCATTTGGAATCCTTTGTTTTCTTAATCAGAGCCAGTCTTCCTGGAGTAAGATGGAACCTTAAAGTGGTTTTAATTTACATTTCCTTAAGTGTTAGCTACATTGAGCATTTTTTATGATTTTTTTTTCTCAGCCATGTTTACTTCTTCATTTGTGGAGTCTCTGTTCAGCTCTTTACCCCATTTATTGAGTGAGTCATTTGTTTTCTTGCTCCTTTTTTTCTTGAGTAGTTTATATATTCTGGGTGTTAATGTGCTGTCAGATGTATCACTAGTGAAGGTTTCCTCCCACTCTATGGATTTTTTCTTCAATCAGTTGATTGTTCCTTTCCCTGTACAAAAGCTTCTGCCTTTAATAAGGTCCCACTTGTCCATTGTTGACCTTGTTTCCTGTGTAGCTGCTGTCTGATTTAGGAAGTCTTCTCTTATACCTATGTCTTGTAGGTTACTGCCAACATTTTCTTCTATCATGTTCAGAGTTTTGGGTTTCACATTGAGGACTTTGATCCATTTAGAGTTGATTTTTGTACAGGGTGAGAGGAAGGGGTTTATTTTTATTCTTCTACAAGTCATTGATCCTGTTTATCCAGAACCATTTGCTGAAGATGCTGTCTTTACTCCATTTCCTGGCCCCTTTGTCAAATATGAGGTTCCTGAAATTACATGTGCTCAAGTTTGGATCTTCAATTTTGTTCCATTAATTTATAGTCTATTTTTGTGCCAATACCAGGCTATTATTAATGACTATAGGCCTATAGTATTGTTTGCAATCTGATATAGTAAACCCCCTGCATTGCTCTTTTTGCTCAGGGTTGCTTTGGCTATTCAGTGTCTATTTCCATATGAATTTTTAGGATGCTTTTCTCTAAGTCTGTGAAGAAGCTCATGGGCTTCTTCATTTAATACAAGCTAACTGGGCTTGTATTTCATCTGTATATTACTTTGTTCACATTGTTCATTTTTACTATACTTATTTTCCTAATACACTTGCATGGGAGGTCCTTCCATTTTCTGGTGTCTTCTTCAATCTTTAGGGATTTAAAATTTTCTTGCAGAGATTTATAAGGTATTTGGTTAGGTTTGTTCCAAGCAATTTTATTTTTTATTTGAGGATATTGGGAATGGGAAGGACACTTTATTGTTTCTCCAAATGCCTGCTATTGGAATAAACAAAGGCTACTCATTTTTCTAGGATAATTTTGTATCTTGCTACTTTATCCAAACTGTTAATTATTTCTAGGAGTTTTCTGGTAGAGTTTTTTGCATGCCTTAGGTAAAATATCATGTCATTTGCAAAAAGGGATAGTTTGACCTCCTCTTTCCAATTAGTTCTCCTTTAATTTTCTTTTATTTCTTATTGCTCTAGCAAGCATTTCAAGCACTATATTGAAAAGGAGTGGGGATATGGAGGACACCCTTGCCTGGTTCCTAAGTTTAACGGAAATGTTTCTAGGTTTTCCTCATTTAGAATAATTTTGGTTTTGGGTTTGTTGTATATGGCAATAATTATGTTGAGGAATGATCCCTCCATTCCAGTTCCCTCTAGGAATTTATTTTTTTATTTTTTTATTTTTTAAGGGATTCTACAATATAAAAGCACAGTTGTTTTCATATCACATTAATGTTGCTCAGTTTGCCATACAATTAGAAAATTGTTGCTAGCATCCACAGATAAAGGTACCATTCCTCTTTTGTTTTTCTGGGAGTGTGTTACTTCATTTAACATGATATCTTTTAGCTCCATCCATTTACCTGTAAAGCTCATGATGTCATCTTTCTTTACCACTGCATAGAACTCCACTGTGTAGATGTACCACATTTTCTTGATCCACTCATAAGTTGAGGGGCATTTGGGTTGGTTCCAGCTCCTTGTTATTGTGAAGAAAGCTTAAATAAACATGGCTGTGCATGTATCTCTGTGGTAAGATGAGGCTTGTGGGTATGTACCCAGGAGTAGTATGGCTGAGTCAGGTGGCAAGTTCATTCCAAGTCTTCCAATGGTTCTCCGCACTGCTTTCCATAGTGGCTGTATGAGTTTACATTCCCATCAGCAGTGGATGAGTGTTTCCCATTCCCCACAACCTCTCCAGAACTTCATATCATTTGTTTTCTTGATCGTAGCCAGTATTATTGGAGTGAGACGATATCTTAAAGTGTTTTTAATTTGCATTTCCTTTATTATTAACAGTGTTGAACACTTTTTAAGATGTTTCTCAGCCATCTCTAATTCCTCACTTGTGAAGTCTGTTCAGCTCTTTCCTCCATCTTTTGAGTGATTTATTTGTTTTCTTTCTTCTTTGTTTCTTGAGTAGTTTATACACTGTGAAAATCAAGGCTTTGTCAGATGTATCTGCAGTGAAGGTTTCCTCCCACTCTGTGGGGTTTTTCTTCACTTCCTTGATTGTTTCTTTTGATGTATAGAAGCTTTTGAGTTTAATGAGGTCCCATTTGTAAATTGTTTACCTTAATTCTTGGGCAGATGCTATTTGATTCAGGACGTCTTTTCATATGCCTATGTTTTGTAGTCTGCTGCCAACTTTTTCTTCTATCACCTTCAGAGTTGGGAGTTTCACATTGGGGTCTTTGATCCATCTGGAGTTGACTTTTGTACAGGGCGAGATGTAAGGGTTTAATTTCATTCTTCTACAAGTGGAGATCCAGTTTTTCCAACACCACTTGCTGAAGATGCTGCTTTTCATCCATTGTGTCTTCTTGGCCCCCTTGTCAAATATGAGGTGGCTGAAATTGTATGTGCTCAAGTTTGGATCATCAGTTTTGTTCCATTGGTCAACACGTCTGTTTTTGTGCCAGTACCAAGCTGTTTTTATGATGATAGCCCTGTATAGTATAGTTTGAAGTCTGGTTTAGGGACCCCCCCCCAAATTGCTCTTTTCACTTGGTGTTGCTTTGGTTATTTGGGGTCTTTTGTTTTTCCAAATGAAATTAAGGACTTTTATTTCCATGCCTCTGAAGAAACTCTTGGGGATTTCAATTGGGATTGCATTAAATCTGTACAAGAGTTGGGTAGAATGGACATTTTTACTATATTAATTTTCCCAATCCATGAGCATGGGAGATTTTTCCATCTTCTGAGGTCTTCTTCAATTTCCTTCTTTGGGGGTTTAAAAAATTTTGTAGAGATCTTTGATGTCTTTGGTTAGGTTTGTTCCTAGATATTTTATTGCTTTTGAGGCTATTGTGAGTGGGAAGTTCTCCTTGAATTTTTTCTTCAGTTGCTTGTTGCTGGTGTAAAGAAAGGCTACTGATTTTTCTAGGTTAATTTTGTGTCCTGCCACTTTACTGAAGCTCTTAGTCATTTCTAGGAGTTTTCTGGTGGAGTTTTTAGCATCCCTTAGGTAAACAATCATATCATCAAGAAAAAGGGATAGTTTGAGTTGCTCCTTTCCAATTAGGACTCCTTTAAATTCCTTTTCTTTCCTTATTGTCCTAGCAAGTGTTTCAAGCACTATATTGAAGAGGAGTGGTGACAGAGGCAATCTTGCTGAGTTCCTACCTTTAAGGGGAATGATTCTGTCATTTCCCCATTTAGGATGATATTGGCTGTGGGTTTCCTGTATATGGCTTTGATTACACTGAGGAATGATCCCTCCAATCCAATTCCCTCTAGGACTTTAATCATGAAGGGATGCTGGATTTTGTTAAAGGCTTTTTCCGCATCAATTGTGATGATCATGTGGTTTTTGTATTTCAGTTCATTTATATGTTTTATGATATTTATTGATTTTTGTATGTTGAACCATTCCTGCATGTCTGTTATGAATCCAACTTGGACATGATGGATAATCTTCTTGATGTGGATCTGTATGTGGTTTTCAAGTATTTTGTTGAGAATTTTTGCAAATGTGTTCATTAATGAGATAGGTCTATATTTCTTTTTGGTTGTATCATTTCCTGGTTTTGGTATTAGAGTGATGCTGGCTTCATAGAAGGAATTTGGGAGAATTCGACCTGTGTGTATCCTTGTACACAATTTGAGTAATAATGGTTGTAAGTTTTTTTTTTTTTTTAATGTTTTATAGAATTCTGTCATGAAACCATCTGGGCCTGGCCTTTTTTTAGTTGGGAGGTTTCTTCTTCATTTTCTCCATATATTATAGGTCTGTTTAAGCTGTCAATCTCTTCTTGGTTGAGCTTTAGTGATTCCCATAATTTCAGATATTCATCCATTTCTCCTAGGTTTTCAAACTTAGTAGAATATAGGTTTTTGACGTATTCCTGTATGATTGTCAGGATTTTTTTCATTTTCTATTGTGACATTTCCCTTTTCATCACAGATTCTATTGATTTGGAGTTGTTCCTTCTTTCTTTTGGTTAACTGGGATAGAGGTCTGTCTATCTTGTTTATTCTCTCAAAGAACCAACTTTTGGATTCATTGATTTTTGTATTTTCTTTGTTTTTATTTCATTGATTTCTGCTCTAATTTTTGTTATTTCTTCCTGTCTGTTGCATTTAGGGTTCATTTGTTGTGTTTTTGTCTCTCAAGTGCTTTTAGCTGCAGTGTTAGATTGTTCAATTGTGCTCTTTCTGTTTTTCTAATGTAGGCACCCAGGGCTATAATCTTATCTCTTAGGACTGCTTTTAAAGTATCCCATAGATTTTTGTTGTGTTGTATTATCATTGTCATTCAGTTCCAGGAATGCTTTTATTTCTTTCTTTATATCTTCCTTGACCAATTCATTATTCAAGAGTGTGTTATTTAGTCTCTTTTGTGTGTTCTTGTAGATAATAGGGCTTATCCTGGTGTTGATAATGAGCTTTATTGCGTTGTGGTCTGATAGAATGCATGAAATTATTTCAGTCTTTTCTTTAGAAGGTTTTTTAAATGAATTTTTTATATTATTTATTTTTGTATGTGTATGAATGTACTGTCTGCATGTAGGTTTGTGCACCCGTGTTGTGCAATGCTGTAGAGGTCAGAAGAGAGTCTCAGGATTCCTCTGGAACTGGAGTTCTCCTGGAATTGGAGTTACAGACAGTTCTTAGCCACCATGTGGGTGCTGGGGATGGAACCCGGGTCCTCTGCAAGAGCAGTTGGTGTTCTTAAATGATCGGCTATCTCTCCAGCTCTATTTCAGTCTTTTTTGTGTTTGTGGAGGTTTCTTCTGTGTCCCACTATGTGGTCGATTTTGGAGAATGTTCTGTGGTGTGCTGAGTAGAAAGTCTATTCTCTGATATTAGGGTGGACAATTTGATAGATGTCTGTGTGGTCCATTTGGTGTATTGTATCATTCAGTTCAGATGTCTCTCTGTTTTTTCTTTGTCCAGTTGACCTGTCCAAAGGGCTCAGTGGGGTATTGAAGTCCCATATTATGAGTGTACTGGGGTTATTCTGTGCCATGAGGTCTTGGAGAATTGTCTTTATAAAGTTCAGTGCATATATATTCATGATTGTGAAATCTTCATGGTCAATTGTTCCTTTGATAAAAATGTAATGGCCTAGCTGGGCATGGTGGCACACGCCTTTGATCCTAGCACTTGGGAGGCAGAGGCAGGTGGATCTTTGTGAATTCAAGGCCAGCCTGGTGTACAGAGTGATTTCCAGGAAAGCTGAGGCTATAGGGAGACCCTATCTCAAAAATACCAAAATAAATAAATAAATAAATAAATAAATAAATAAATAAATAAAAAGTAATGGCCTTCTTTGTCTCTTCTGATTTCTTTTACTTTGAAGTCTATATTGTTTGATATTAAAATAGCAACACCTGCCTTCTTTTTGGTACCATTTGCTTGGAATATTTCTAGGTTTCTACGTGTACAGTTATGCTTTTATTAATTTTTCTTTCTAGGTGCCTGGGGATAGGTGCTCCTTTCTTCTGTCCATTTAATTGCTTCAAGTATTCTCTGAAGGGTTGGTTTTCCAGACATGTATTCTTTCATCTTCTTTATGCCATGGAAGATTTTTTCTTTCTCCTTCAAGTATAATCAACATTTTTTCTCCATATATTAACCTGGGTTTGCATCTATAGTCCTTTAACACTGGGAATGCTTTGCTCCACGTTCTTCTTGCTTTCATAGTCCACACAGAGAAGTCAATTGTAATTCTGATAGGTTTCCCCTTATATGTATCTTGTTGTTTTTCTCTTGTGGCTTTCAGAATTTTGTCTTTGTTTTGGGCATGTAGCATTTTAACTATGATATGGCATGAAGAGTTTCTTTTCTGATCTTGTTTGTTTGGAGTTCTGTGTGTTTCTTGTATCTGTATTGGTTTGTCTTTTTTTTTACTTTGGGGAAATTTTCATCTATTATTCTGTTGAAGATCTGATCAATATCATTCTCTTGAGATTCTTCTCCTTCTTCTATTCCTATGATGCACAGGTTTGATGTTTTCATAGTGTCGCACAATTCCTGGTTGTTCCACTTTTGTGTATTTTTAGACTTTTCATAATCTTTACTTGAGGTTTTTAGTTGTTCTGTGTTATCTTCCAGGTCTGACATTATTTGTTCTGCTTCCTCCATTCTAGTTCTGAGGCTTCTTCCATTCCTTTTCTCTTGACTGGATAAGTGTTTGATTTCTTTTTTCTTTTCATCTTGTGATTTCTTTAGTATTTCCACTTCCTTTTGGAGCTCTCAATCTATTCCTGTAGCTCATTGCTTTGCTGGTTGATTTCCTTTTCTTTTTCAACCTGTGATCTTTTCAGTGTTTCAACTTCTTTCCAGAGTTTGTCATTCTCTCTCTATAGGTCTTTCTTGAGTTTTGCATTCTCTCTCCTTAGTTCTCTGACTTGTTCTTTATACTCTTTGATTTTGTTGAATATGTCCACAATTGTTCCACTAAGATCTGTGTCCTGGTCCATCCGCAAAGGGTTCCCACTGTAGGAATCTTCCAAAGGGTTTGTAGAGATGGTATGGAATTATTCTGCACCTTTCCCATGTTGTCCCTTCTTCGTGTCCCTAGCATGTGGGTTTCTCTTTGGCTGTATTCCAATGTGAACCCCAAATGCCTCTTCACTGTGTTGAAGGCTTGCTTTGCTTGCCTCATTCAGATGCCTTTGTTGTTTGTTGTTTTATTGTTTGATTGATTGTTTGATTGATTTGTTTGTCTCCTTGTTTATGGTGTGTTGACTTGTCTAAATTTTAGGCTTTCTATTGGAAGTCTAACTCACTCATCCCTTTCTGTTCTGGAGGTTCTCCAGAGGATCCACTTGGACACTCCCTTGGCAATTCCAGTTGGGGGGCGTTCGAGTTGGGTTATACCTGTTTATGCTGCACCCTGGTACTTTGTGCTTCAGGTGGTCCTGGGAAATCCCAGATCTAAGCTCTGTGCACTCGAGTCTCACAGGCCCACCTTTTAAACCAGCTAGTGTGACGAATGGGCCCCCACAGCGACACAAGAGGATTGAATCAAACCAATGTGAGAATTATCCAACAGGACATATATTATTATCCAACAATCTGCCTGGCTGAGGCACCCAGCTTCTACCTGTGCTTCAGATGGTCCTGAGAATTCCCCTATCTAAGCTTTCTGCACTCATGTACCCTCTAGGACTTTAAAAATGAAGGCATGTTGAATTTAGTCAAAGGCCTTTCCTGCGTCAATTGAGATAACCATTTATTTTTTTGTTTTTCAGAGCACTTATGTGCTTTATGACATTTATAGATTTATCTACATTGAATCTTCCCTGCACGTCTGGTATGAATAGGACTTTGTCATGATGAATGACCTTTGCGATGTGTTCCTGTATGTGGTTTGCAAGTATTTTGTTGGGAATTTTTGCATCTATGTTCATTAATGAAATGGGTCTACAGTTTTGCCTAATTTTGGTAGTAGAGTGATTTTGGCTTCATAGAAGGAATTTGGGAAATTTCCCTGTGTTTCTATCCTTTAGGATAATTTGAATAATAATGGTTGTAGGTCCTCTTTAAATGCCTTATAGGTGTCTGCCATGAATTATTTGGGCTTTTAAAAATTTTATTTATTTATTTATTTATTTATTTATTTATTTAATATTTTGGGGGGGGGGTTCCAGACAGGGACTCCCTGTAGCACCAGCTATCATGGAACTCACTCTGTAGACCAGTCTGGCCTTGAACTCACAATGATCCGCCTGCCTCTGCCTCTGAGTGATAGGATTACAGGTGTGCTCCACCATGCCTAGCTTCTTAAATTTTATTTATTTTTTCCTTTGGAAAGTTTTTTTTTTTTTATTACAGTTTCAATTTCCTCATATATTACTGGGCTGTTTAAGCTTTCAATCTCTTCTTGGTTAAGCTTTGGTGATTTCTATGATTTCAGATATTCATCCATTTCTCTTAGGTTTTCAAATTTAGAAGGCTATAGGTTTTTAAAGTATTCTCATATGATTGTCTGGATCTTTTTTTTTTTGATTTTTTTTTTATTCCTTTTTTACCTCAAATTTTATTGGAGTTGCTCTTTCTTTCTTTTGGTGAACTGGGCTATAAGTCTATCTAGCTTGTTTATCCTTACAAAGAAACAATTTTTGGATTCATTGATTCTTTGAATTGTTTTCTTTATTTCTAGTTCATTGATTTCCGTTCTGATTTTTGTTATTTCTTCCTGTATGTTGGTTTTAGGATTCATTTGTTGTTGGCTCTCAGTGTTTTTAGTTGCAGTGTTAGGTCATTTAATTATGGTCTTTCTGTTTGCTTAATATAGGCACTTAGAGCTATGAGTTTCCATCTTGGGAGTGCTTTTAAATTGTCCCATAGGTTTTTCTGTGTTGTATCACTCTTTTCATTTAGTGCCAATATACTTTTATTTCTTTATTTCTTCTTTGACCCATTCATTTTTCAGGAGTATGTTGTTTAGGCCTCATGAGTACTTGTAGATATTAGGGCACTCTCTGGTTTTGATATTAAGCTTTATTGCACTGTGGTCTGACAGAATGCATGGAATTAAGTCAATTTTTTTTGTGTTTGTTGAGCTTTGCTCTGTGTCCCAATATATGGTTGATTTTGGAGAATGTTCCGTGGGGTGCCAAGTACAAAGTATATTCTTTGGTGTTTGGGTGGAATATTAGGTAGATGTCTGTTAATTCCATTTGGTGTATAATATTGTTCTATTCAGATGTCTCTATGTCTATTCTTTGTCCAATTGACCTGTCCAATGGGCTTAGTGGGGTATTGAAGTCTCCCACTATTTGTATGCTCATATTACTCTGTTATTTGAAAGAGTGTAGAATTGTATTTATGAAGTTCAGTGCACTGGTTTTTGTTGTGTATGTATTCCTGTTTCTTATAGCGACCCTGAACTCCTGCTAGGGATGATACCACTCTTTGGGTAGGGTTCTCTTTCATCATTGATCCATCAAGTAAATGTGCCACAGTTAGGCAAATAAGGTAATATGGTTGAGGAAATCCTCCCAATGAGACTCTGTCTGATCACTCTGGGATTTTCCAAATTGAAATCTAATTAGTAGATCCTCATTCTCAACTCTTCCATCTCCAGAAACCTCTTTGAAAGATGATCTGATACTTGCATAAATAAATTTTAATGGATTATCATTTTCATTTGAGTGTCAATTTCATCTCACTTTCATGCATTCACTTTCAATTTCTGATTTACTTAATTTTAAATTTTAAGCAAAGCACATGTCTAAGTTATCATAAGCATGTATACATGGCTTTTAAATATTTTTTGCATTATCCTCTTCAAAATTACATGCTACGCTTATGATATAATAATAATGAATTTAAATTTTTGTGTTTTCTCCCGTAATGGTACATGAGCTTTTTCATAACTCAAAAGATAAGAGAGAACAGATTTGATGATAAAACCCTATTGCTGAATATGCCGCATAGTTTGGAAACAGGACATAGAGAAATCAAGTTCACTTTCTTTAGTACCAGCCACCATGTTTTCTAGCTTCCATAGTAATGAAAGGTGCTATATAAACTTATCTAGCTGTGAACATGTGAACTAAAATAAAGAGCAGCAAGATTAGCCTATATGTAGCATGAATGTTATGGCAGTACCCAGCTACTTTCTGATTGGATTCAAAGTCCACTACACAAGAGAAAACGCATACATGCTAATGTATCTATACCAGGAATGTCACTGTTGGGGAGCTAATGACGCCCAGCT
The DNA here is from genome assembly GCA_009823505.1 of Rhizomys pruinosus. Classification (NCBI taxonomy): domain Eukaryota; kingdom Metazoa; phylum Chordata; class Mammalia; order Rodentia; family Spalacidae; genus Rhizomys; species Rhizomys pruinosus. The sequence continues at coordinate 330,205 of VZQC01015009.1, forward strand.
GAAACTTATTACTATTACTCCTTTACATTGTCATACTATCAAAGTGATCTCTAAATTCATGTCTCTATACCCATAGCTTAGCAGAGTTCTCAGAGTTTATCAGACAAGTGTTGTTGTACACTGAATGGTATTTCAAGGAAAAATTCTGAGCTAGTCAAATAGAGTCAATGACTGTGTAGAACTCATTCACAAATCTGTCTTCTCTCTCTCTCTCTCTCTCTCTCTCTCTCTCTCTCTCTCTCTCTCTCTCCCCAAAGACTCAGGTATCATAATGGAATAAGAGGATGGCAAGGTTTTAATAGCAACAGCCTGGGGAGGAGTGGATCAAAACAGTGTTTCTAGACCCACTGTACTCATAGACTTAGAGCAGCGGTAGCTGCATAAACTATATCAAGCCAGTCAGCATTAGCATGCAAGTGTGTGTGTGTGGGGTGGGCGGGTCTCAGGAGTACCCACAGCTAGCTGCAGAAATATTGACAGTGAAGGATGAGGGAATATCAGTTTCCTTTAATAGCGTGTCGTGTCTCTGTGTAGGTCAGCCAAGCTACAGGAGATGTGGCAACAACCAGGCTTATATAAGCAACATAATTTGTCTAGGATTGTTAAAAAAATGATTGAATTTGGGATAAGGGGAGAGGTGGTGATGGTATTGAGAAGAGTTAGTGGAAGGAGTGGGGACAGAAGGAGTGGGGATATTGTATGAAGTTCTCAATGAATTAATAAAATCTATGTTAAAATTAAATAAATTATTGTATAAGATCAAGTACCCAGAGGCTTGAAACTCAAGAATGATAGGCAACTGATTACTGCTGGGTGAGGGAGAGTAAATCTTCTTTAACAGAGAGACCCAAGACAGGCCAAGGAAGCACCAGTGGATGAACTTGCACTGAGGGACATGGTTACAAAAGATTGGGCATGTAGGACTTAACATGTATAACAGAATGTATGAAATACAGTGGAGTATAGATGGGGCACAGATGGGAGAGGGGATAAAAATTTGATTAAAATCTTTTATATCAAATGCACAAAACCGCAGTAAAATATAAATACATAAATAAATTATAAAATGAAACCAATTGAAATTGAAGTTACCATGTGAAGAAAAAATATTCTCAGTAGGCATATTTAATTTTTATTTTCTCAGCTATCTATCATCATCACATTGAAAAGTACTGAAATTTTTTTTCTCTGACATATGTCTACTTGCATAGTGTATATAAATAATCTAGTGGTTTCCATTTTAACTTGACTGTAGATAGGAAGTAATTGTGTTTCAGACACAGGTTTTGCATGGTGTGTATTACCTATTGACTCTGAAAATATCTCTACATGGAAGGGATGATGACTGAAAAGCTCATCTCTATGGATTTCTTTGAACTTCTGCTTCCCAATACCTCTGATCTTTGTAATTTCCTTTAATTTCTCATTGTAACCTTCATTCATTTTTTTCTAAACATATTTTAAATATATTGTCTTAGTTTTAGATATATGTTCATATACACTGGCACATGCCTGTAACCTCAGCATATTGGAGATTAAGGCAGGAGTTTGCTATTGTAAAGGCAGCATGCACTACAGAACACTCCATTTCCCAAATAAAATTAAGAAAAACATCTTAAAATATATTTTCCATTATTTTTGAGAATCTATGCTAAGAAATTCTGAATAGTTTACCATATTGAAAAGAATTTTAGGAGATCTCCCAAGACCAGCTCAGGAAAGCACAGGTAGGTGGACAGCAGCTGAGTGCTTCAACAAGGCTGATTGTTGATTGAGTTCATCTAGTTAATCCATTAATCCAGTTGTCTTTGGCTTGATTGGCTTTTGTGGCTGTGGGGGCGGAGTGATCCTCCCAGCTGGTATTAAAGGTAGGGTCCTGTGAGGCTCGACCTGAGATCTCCCGAGACCAGCTCAGGCAAGAACAAGTAAGTGGACAGCAGCTGAGTGCTTCAGCAAGGCTGATTGTTGATTGATTTCAGTTGTATTTGGCTTGGTTGGCTTTTGCGGCTGTGGGGGCAGAGTTATGCTTGCAGCTGGTATTAAGGGTAGGGTTGTGTGAGTCTCTATCTGAGATCTCCTGAGACCAGCTCAGGCAAGCGCAGGCAGGTGGACAGCAGCTGAGTGCTTCAGCAAGGCTGATTGTTGATTTATTTCATCTAGTTAATCCGTTAATCCAGTTGTCTTTGGCTTGATTGGCTTTTGGGTCTGTGGGGGTGGAGGTATCCTCCCAGAGGGTATTAAAGGAAGGGTCCTGTGTGGCTCGATCTGAGATCTCCTGAGGCCAGCTCAGGCAATTGCAGTTGCTGGGATGCAGGCTAAAGAGCTCGACCCCACCCCCACCAACTTAGATTATGAAGGCATCTGAAGGAGGCAAGCAAAGCAAGCCTTCAACACAGTGAAGAGGAATGTAGGACCTACATTGGAATACAGGCAAGAAGCTCACGTGCCAGGAACACAAAGAAGAGACAACACAGGAATGGGGCAGGATAATCCTGCATCAAACTCTACCAACCCTATGGAAGACTCCTACAGTTGGATCCCCATGGGGATGGCGCAGGACACAGATATCAGAAATACTTCGCATTGTAGGGGTAGAGGAAGGAGAAGAATCCCAAGAGAATGGTATTGATCATATCTTCAACAGAATAATACATGAAAACTTCCCCAAACTAAAATAAGACAAACCAATACAAACACAAGAAGCACATAGAACTCCAAAAAGACAAGATCAGAAAAGAAATTCTCCACACCACATCATAGTTAAAATGCTAAACACCCAAAACAAAGACAAAATCCTTAAAGCCACAAGAGAAAAACAACAAGTGACCTATAAGGGGAAGCCCATCAGAATTACAACTGACTTTTCAATGCAAACTATGAAAGCAAGAAGAACCTGGAGCAAAGCATTAACAGTGTTAAAGGAAAATAGATGCCAACCCAGGTTACTATACCCAGGAATAATGTCTATTATAATAGAAGGAGAGAGAAAAACCTTCCATGACATAAACAAATTGAAAGAATACATGTCTGGAAGACCAGCCCTTCAGAGAATACTTGAAGCAATTCAAAGAACAGAAGAAAGGAGCAACCATCCCCAGGCACCTAGAAAGAGAAATCAATAAAAGCATAACTGCAGAAGTAGAAACCTAAACCCAAACTACAAATGGATAACAAGGCAAAAGGAAGCAACACAGACCTATCAGTCATAACCTTAAATACTAATGGACTAAATTCCCCAATCAAAAGACATAGACTGGGAGATTGAATTAGGATACAGAATCCATCCACATGCTGTCTAAAAGAAAGACATCTTACCTTCAAGGACAGACACCACCTTAAAGTGAAAGGATGGAAAAAATATTCCAAGCAAATGGTACCAAAAAGAAAGCAGGTGTTGCTATTTTAATAACAGACAAAATAGACTTTAAAGTAAAAGAAATCAGAAGAGAAAAAGAAGGCCATTACATCTTTATCAAAGGAACTATTCACCAAGAAGATTTCACAATCATGAATATATATGTCCCAAACTCTGGTGCACCGAACTTTATAAAGACAATTCTCGGGATTGGAGAGATGGCCTAGCAGTTAAGAGTACTGACTGCTCTTGCAGAGGACCCGGGTTCGACCCAGCACCCACATGGCAGCCAAGAACCGTCTGAAACTCCAATTCCAGGAGAACTCTAGTTCCAGGGGAATCTGACACCCTCTTCTGACCTCCGCAGCATTACCCAACATGGGTGCACAGACCCGCATGCAGACAGTACATTCATACACAAGCAGAAATAAATAAATAAATAATTTAAAAAAAAGATAATTCTCCAGGACCACAAGTCACACACTAACCTCAGTACACTCATAGTAGGGGACTTCAGTACCCCACTTAGTCCTTTGGATAGGTCAACAGGACAAAGAATAAACAGAGAGACATCTGAACTGAATGATATGGTACACCAAATGGATCTCACAGACCTCTACCGAATATTCCACCCTAATACCAGAGAATACACTTTCTACTCAGCATCCCATGGAACATTCTCCAAAATCGACCAAATACTGGACACAGAAGAAACCTTTCACAAGTACAAAAGATTGAAATAAATTTCAATGCATTCTATCAGACCAAAGTGCATACTTAACACCAACATTAAGATAAGCCCTATTGCCTACAAGAGCACATGGAGACTAAACAGGACACACTTGAATAATGAATGGGTCAAGAAGTAAGAAAGAAATAAAAGCAGTCCTGGAAAACTGAATGACAATGACAATAAACAAAACAAAACCTATTGGATACCTTAAATTAGCCGGAAGGGGAAGTTTATAGCCTGGTGTCACATTAGAAAAACAGAAAGAGCACAAGTGAATGATCTAACACTACAGCTAAAAGCACTTGAGAGGCAACAACAGATGAAGCCTAAATGCAACAGACAGGAAGAAATAACAAAAATCAGAGCAGAAATCAATGAAATAGAAACAAAGAAAACAATACAAAAAATCAATGAATCCAAAAGTTGGTTCTTTGAAAGAATAAACAAGATAGACAGACCTCTAGCCCAGTTAACCAAAAGAAAGAAGGAACAACTCCAAATCAATAAAATCCATGATGAAAAGGGAAATATCACAACAGACAAGGAAAAGATCCAGGACATCATATGGGAATATTTCAAGAACCTATACTCTACCAAGTTTGAAAACCTAGAAGAAATGGATGAATAACTGTAATCCTGGGAATCACCAAAGCTCGACCAAGAAGAGATCAGCAGCTTAAACAGACCCATAACATATGAAGAAATAGAGGATGTAGTAAGAAACCTCCCAACAAAAAAAGCCCAGTCCCAGACAGTTTTACAGCAGAATTCTATAAAACATTTCAAAAAGACCTGCAGCCATTATTACTGAAACTGTTTAGAAGGATGAAATCAGAGGGAATTCTCCCAAATTCCTTATATGAAGACATCATCACTCTACTACCCAAACCAACCAAAGATACAACTAAAAAGAATTATAGACCCATCTCCCTAGTGAACACAGATGCCACAATTCTAATCAGGATACTGGCAAATCGCATACAAACCCATATCAAGAAGATCATCCATCATGACCAAGTTGTATTCATACCAGAGATGCAAGGATGGTTCAACATACGAAAATCAATAAACATCATCAAACACATAAATGGAATCAAAGACAAAAACCACACTATCATCTCAATTGATACTGAAAAAGCCTTTGACAAAATCCAGTATCCTTTCATGCTTAAAGTCCTAGAAGGAATTGGATTGGAGGGATCATTCCTCAATGTAATCAAAGCCATATACAGGAAACGCACAGCCAATATCATCCTAAATGGGGAAATAACAGAACCATTCCCTTTGTTTATACCAACAGCAAACAAATGAAAAAGGAATTCGAGGAGACCTTCCCACTCATAATAGCCACAAAAAGAATAAAATACCTAGGAACAAACCTAACCAAAGACACCAAGGATCTCTACAACAAAAATTTAAACCCTTTAAAGAAAGAAATTAAAGAAGACATCAGAAGATGGAAAAACCTTCCATGCTCATGGATTGGGAAAATTAACATTGCAAAAATGTCCATTTTCCTGAAACTCTTGTATAGACTTAACGCAATTCCAATCAAAATCCTCAAGAGTTTCTTCACAGGCTTGGAAACAAAAGTCCTTAAATTCATTTGGAAAAACAAAAGACTCCAAATAGCCAAAACAACCCTGAGTGAAAACAGCTACACATGGGGGGATCTCTATACCAGACTTCAAACTCTACTACAGGGCTATAGTCATAAAAACAGCCTGGTACTGGCACTTAAACAGACCTGTTGACCAATGGAACAAAACCGAAGATCCAAATCTGAGCACATACAATTTCAGCCATCTCATACTTGACAAGGGGGCCAACAAGCCACAATGGAGAAAAGACAGCATCTTCAGCAAGTGGTGTTGGCAAAACTGGATCACCACTTGTAGAAGAATGAAATTAAACCCCTACCTCTCACCCTGTACAAAAGTCAACTCCAGATGGATCAAAGACCTCAACGTGAAACCCCAAACTCTGAAGGTGATAGAAGAAAAAGTTGGCAGCAGACTACAAGACATAGGCGTAGGAAAAGACTTCCTAAATCAGACAGCAGCTGCACAAGAATTAAGGTCGACAATTGACAAATGGGACCTCATTAAACTCAAAAGCTTCTGTACATCAAAAGAAACAATCAAGGAAGTGAAGAGAAATCCCACAGAGTGGGAGGAAACCTTCACTGCAGAAACATCTGACAAAGCATTGATTTCCAGAATATATAAACTACTCAAAAAACAAAGAAGAAAGAAAACAAATGACCCACTCAATAGATGGAGCAAAGAGCTGAACAGAGACTTCACAAGTGAGGAATTAGAGATGGCTGAGAAACACCTTAAGAAGTGTTCAACATCACTAATCATTAAGGAAATGCAAATGAAAACCACTTTAAGATATCATCTTACTCCAATAAGACTGGCTAGGATCAAGAAAACAAATGATACCAAGTGCTGGAGAGGTTGTGGGGAAAGGGGAACACTCATCCACTGCTGGTGGGAATGTAAACTCGTACAGCCACTATGGAAAGCAGTGTGGAGAACCCTTGGAAGACTTGGAATGAACTTGCCACCCGACCCAGCCATACCACTCCTGGGCATGTACCCTCAAGACTCACCCCATTGCAGAGATACATGAATGGCCATGTTTATTTCAGCTCTCTTCACAATAGCAAGGAGCTGGAACCAACCCAAATGCCCCTCAACTGATGAGTGGATAGAGAAAATGTAGTACACCTACACAATGGAGTTCTATGGAGCAGTAAAGAAAGACGACATCATGAGCTTTGCAGGAAAATGGCTGAAGCTAGAGGACATCATGCTGAGTAAAGTAACACAGTCCCAGAAAAACAAACGACCAATGGTATCCTTCATCTGTGGCTACTAGTGCCAATTACCCAGTTGTAAGTATTTCTTGTCTATGGCCCCCTGAGCTTTTGTCCAAAGCAGTTGGGAGTGATGCATATTGGAAACAACAACAACAACAACAACAATAACAACAACAGCAACAACAGAATGGACTGTATTGAAGAACTGACTGAAACAGTGAAGTTCTGCTCAAAACAGTCAACTTCCTCATGGAGAATATTGAGAAAGACTGAGAAAGAGATGAAAGGCATGTTTGGCAGAATGCACGAGCTTTGGCAGGGTGGGGGAATGGGGGGGCACGTGTCTAGATTTGTTAAAAAAATAAAAATAAATTTATGTGAAAAAATTATATATACACATAATTAAAATAAAAACCAAGAAGGAGTAGGAGAAAAATTGTCATTATTCATGAAAAACCACATTTCCATGAATGTGTTTCTAAGAAGGGTGTAATTTTACATAAATAGAATCATACTTTGCCATTTTTCACAGTTGTTTGTTTTTTGTTGTCATTTTTTGTTGAGACAAAGCCTTCCTGTGGATCCAGGTGTCCTAGAACTCACCATGGAGACCAGGCTGCCCCTGACCTCAAAGAGATCTGCCTCTGCCTCCTAAGTGTTAGATCTATAGATATGTGCCATCATGCCTAGCAATGTTTTTGTTTGGTTTGGTTTTCACACAACAGCATGTCACAAATATACTTCCAGGCCAATAAATATTGACTTCGCTAAGACAATGAAGTGAATTTGATTGTTTGTATATGATAATTTACATAATCAGTTTCCTGTTGATGGATGTTTGGGATGTTCCCAATTTTTCTACATTAAAAAACAGATTAATAAGAAACAATCACGTGTGTACATCCACTTAGTCTGGTGTGGTTTTATCTACAAGGGACATGCGTAGAGGGAGAAGTACTAACTCAAAGGTCTTTTATCCCCACGTTGTTGAAATGTGTTCAGAAGGGACAATGGATTTATGACATCTTTCCACTGATTTAATGTATAACCCTAAAATTTTTAAACATCCTTCCTTGAGAATCTAGACAGATTTTTATTGTCTTTGTTGTATTTCTCATTTAAGCACAGAATCTCTGGAAATTGAAATAATACCCATAAAAATTTGTGACCAGGTTTTAACTTCTGTGACTATAATAAGATGGTATATTTGGGTATCAAGAAAAATAAAAATTGAAAAAAAAAGAAAAAGAAAAAGAAAAAAGAAAAGAATTTTAGATTTTTATGGTTTCTTCTATTTAGAATTACTTTATATTTACTCTGTACATACTTATTTTGTTAAAGTATGGTATACAATATTCTGATTGATCACTAGAGAGATTATCAGGTAATGTATCTGAAGAGGAGCAGAATCATAAGGATCGTACTGTATGGCCACAACATGAAAGGAAAATTACAGCATTCTTCCAATATCCTCCTTCTTAAGGAAGCTCACTACTCTTCCTTGTTGCTACCTGTAGTGTAAAACTTCATCACCAATGACAGTACACATTACAATGTTTAAAAATAAGATGAGCCAGACGTGGTGACGCATGCCTTTAATCCTAGCACTCGGGAGGCAGAGGCAGGTGGATATCTGTGAGTTCAAGGCCAGCCTGCTCTACAAAGTGAGTTCCAGGCCAGCAGTTGCTACAAGGAAAGCTTTTCTCAAAAATACAAAAAAAATAATAATAAGATGAGCATCATGTTCTTATTCTGACAAAAAAAATTCATTTCATCATGCCTTAGTGTCTGTTTGGAATATAATTGTTGCCAGAAGGACATGAGTAAGTATACCATAGTTTAATATGTTGTCATTCCATATTAAACTGCACATCATTAACAGATATTAATTCAATCCCTGTTACATGACAATTAACATACATACATGGGCAAATATAACAGAAAACAGATAGGCATATATTTAATATACCAAATAGTAAGAGGTGCTATTTAGAAATATAAAATAAGAAAGGATATCAAATTCCATTACATTTGTTTATTCTTTTGAACTATATTATATTTATTGATTGATTTATCCATTTATTTATGCGTGTTTGTGTGTGTGTGTGTGTGTGTGTGTGTGTATGTCTGTGTACATGAGCTGAGGTCAGAGAAGAAGTTGCAGGCATTGAACATCTCTGTCTATCCTGTGTATAGCAGAGATACAACTCAGGTAGTCAGGCTTGTAGGGCCAGGTCTCTTACCTATTGAGCCAATTTGCCTGCTTGGTATATTTTTTGGTAAAGGATGTATCTTGAAACTTTCACTTTAAAACATAATCATCCATCATAGTATTGAAAAGGTCTTGATGTCTATTAATAATTATGTTATGTGTGTCATACTAATACCATCAGATTATATTTGATCTTTTGTCTGTTTTGTTTCTGTATCTGAGGGCTTCATCAACCATCTGTCAAAAACATGCTGAAATAATGCACTAAACTTATGCAGTCTTCTGTCATTATTCCATAATGAATATATGACAGCAAATTCCATAGCCTCATTGCTGGATTCAGTGGGGTTATTAATCTGGAGATGAGTTTTAAAAGATCAATGTTTTCTGCTCAAAACAGTCAACTTCCCCATGGAGAATATTGAGAAAGACTGATAAAGAGATGAATAGCATATTTGGCAGAATGCATGAGCTCTGAAAGGGTGGGGGCATGGGGGAACACGGGTCTAGATTTGATAAAAAGTATATGTATAAATAGATAAATTAAAAAAATAAATAAAAGACCAATGTTTTTAGTGAGTTAAACACAAGCAGTGGATACTTTTACAGAAGGAGATGAACTCCTTCAGATTTTATCTGTGATGTTGGCTAGAAGGAATCTTTCAGGATTCCATGGAAGATAAATGTACTATTGCACTAAAATATCTTATCACTCAGATATTTATTTCATGATAACCTAGTCCAAACTGAAGACAAAGGTTGGGAAATAATTCTCTATTTATTTATTTATTTATTTATTTATTTATTTATTTTTTTGGTCTTTTCCAGACATGGTCTCCCTGTAGCCCCAGCTGTCCTGGAACTCACATTGTAGACCAGGCTGGCCTTGAACTCACAAAGATCTGCCTGCCTCTGCCTCCCAAGTGCTAGGATTAAAGGCGTGCGCCACCACGCCCTGCTTTTTTTTTTTTTTAATTGAGAATTGTTTTTATTTTTATATATATGTATGTGTGTATTCTGTATGAACATATGCTGTGTATAGATATCCATCATTATAAAGCATGTTTTCAAATTTTCAACAATGACTAAATTATTCAGTATCTGTATGGTATGTCATATATGATATTGGTATAAATTTCACTGTGAGTACAATTATATGAAATGTAAAGTAAATTGGAAGTTAATAGAGACTAATATATTACAGAATTATGTAAGGGAGGATACAAATTTATCTGTTCTAAGAAACATATATTGACAATTATCAAGAAATAAACTACAAAATTAAATGATTAGAAGGGTATATAAAATCAGTGTAAAAATACTATTTTATATTCTTCCTTTAACAATAAAAATTGAATTTTCTTTTGATGAATAATCAGGCTTCTAGTTTTACTTTTCTTATTTTTCATTATACTTTTTCTTATATTTTCCTTTTCATAAACATTGATCAAAATTATAAAGGTTTTATTTTATCTTCTCTTATGGAAAATCCATAGAATGTCATTCTAAAGTAATATATTGTAATTATCAGCACTTAATCAGTCTAAAAATGATCTAGCCTTTCACAAATATTTTCTAATAAATTCTTAAGAGTTATTCATTAATACAAATATACTTACATGTTCTATTTTCTTCAAATGGCGATTTGTATATTCACTTATATATTTTTTCATTTCCTCTGGAAAACAAATCTTTTATTTTTATTATATTAACTTACAGCTAGATATTGATTGACAAAACTGATGTAGGGCTGAGAAGATAGCTCAGCCATGAGCACTTGTTTCACTGTTAGTAGAGCCAGAGACAGGAGATCCAAGCACTTAGTTGGGTGCTCTCCACAAAGCCCTAAACCCCAGTTCTTGCCGGCTGGAGACAATGGAATTGCTGAGTCTGGACGAGGCCTGGGGTATGGAGCCCTGAATTAATCGACAGAAAAGGCACCCAACACCCTCTTCTGGACTCTCGCATGATTATAGGTAACTCTCCCCGACAACACATGATTCAAAACCTACACTAAACAATCACAAAGTGTTTCAGGTAATCATATATTAGAAACTTCCATTTCCTACAGATTTATGGCTTCCATATCAAGTAGGTATGAGGTATATAATAGTTGTACATATATGTTAAAACATTTCAAAATACTGAGAAAACAGCAGTGGAAAACTGAAGATTCTATGTCGTTTCCTTGAATATTCTTTGTGCATCATCAATTAATGCTTAATAAACAGCTACCATGTGGTAATTAGTGTAGCATGTGACAGAAAGCAGATATACGGTTATTTAATACACCAAACTGTAAAAGTGTTACTTAGAAAAGTAAGTCAACACAAAGGACCAAGCATGGGTAAAGGAACATATACATGAATTTGATTATTAGTGTTTGTGTGTGCTTTTGCTTACAGATGCACAGTTAACATTTAAAAAACTGTTATGGCATATCTATTATAAAATTAGCACTTCTATCTTTATGCACTTTGTTTTACTTTCTAGTTCTTGTCTATGGAGAGGTCAGACATTCATTTGAGGAATAGCCAATTGTTCTAAAATTCTAACCTGCTAAGAAACATTCAGATCCTGAGAACTTTAAATCTCACCCCAAGGTATAGTTTAAGGGCAATAGTTAGATTTATATGTTTGTGGATTTCTCTGAATGTATCACTGAGGCATAATACACTTTAAAAGGCCTGTAATGGTTCCAAAAGCCGGTGTTATGTGTAGCTCCGGGTCATATTTTCTATTACAGAAGATGGAGAGCATAAAAACTGCATCACATAGTGCATCAATAAAAGGGTGCTATGGGCTTTATCTTATCTTACAGAAATTTCCTATTTGAAATATGCATTTTTTTGTTGTGAAAAAATTGAAAAGTTCAAAGTACTTTCTGCCTCTGCTATGTGAGTTATACCCAAACCATTTTCAGCTACACTTTAGGTCTCTTGGAAGGGGACTGAAGTCATAGTCTACTCAAGGGAAAATGAGGAAGATGGGCACAGAGCCCATTGCTGAGGATAAAACAATGCCAGCTTTCAAAGGCATGTGCTACGAGATCTGAAGAAGGAAATCAACTATTTTGACTGTAATATTATTTTCTAAGAAGAAAACAAAATAATTTATTGAAATATCTCCTGGTTAATTCCCTAGCTTACCTCTGCAGACACCATCTTTTAAAGATAATTTCTATGAGAATTGTCAAAATAGCATATTCAACAGGCTATTTACTTCACACTGAGAAGGAAACTAAAAAATGAGTGGCACACATCTGTTTTCTCTACATTTCCTTTAACTTTTGTTAGCAGTGTCTTATAAATTATTTATCCAGGCTCTATTTTCCTGCTGATCTCACTACCAATCTACTTGAATAATATGAAATTTGATTGATGCTGTGTAGTTTTTGCTGGTTCATGGAGAGTTCTTCATTAGTGTGGCAAATGTTTTAAAAACAATAATAAAATAACTGTGTGATTATTCTATTCTATTTTACAAAATTAGGTCTCCAAATAATTAAGTATAGTTATATTCAAAGGGAATGAAAATGAGATAATTGTAAGAACAGGATAATTTAGTTTAATACGCCAATTTAGTTTTGTCTTTACTTGAATCAGTCAGTGTTAGAGCCTGCAAACAAGTACATATTTAATATATTGAGTGAACAATTTAATCCCTGGGCATCATTAGGAACTTGCAGGATTTATTTACTTTTACAATGCTTTGAGTTTAATACATAGACAATTAAATAATAATGTGCAAACAAATTAACTTATTTATTATGCAAATATGTACACAGCCCTAGTGTGTTATAGTACCTTGGAATTTGAAGAAGTGAATTAATTTTTTCAATATCATAACCTTTATATAGCCTAGGTCTATTTAATAATGTGATTTATGAACATTAGTTACATAATAAAATTGCTTCTTCAAATAATCAGGTTCTTGTTATCACACTGAAAAACTCAAGATGCTTAATGACTACTTACTGTTTAGAATTTATAGAATTTGAATAACATCTGTTTTAACTTTATGCCAAAGTATTGGGCCTTATACCATTATCAACCTTCATCATAGGAAATGTTAATTTTTTAAACAAGTAAAATAAAAATACATTAAAAAGTAAGATAATCAGTTGGGCATGGTGGCATACGCCTTTAATCCTAGCACTCAGGAGGCAGAGGCAGGAGGATCTTTGTGAGTTCAAGGCCAGCCTCATCTACAGAGTGAGTTCTAAGACAGCTGGGGCTATAGGGAAACCCCCCATCTCCATAAGACCAAAAAAAGAAATAAGATAATCTATGCATAAACTATTTAAATCAATGCACATAATGTATCAATAAAAGGGCGCTATGGGCTAGCCTATTAATGTTTTATTAATTTATTGCATCCCCCACATATAGGCAAAGCTGCCATCTGTAATGACAATCATAGAAAAGGAAGAAGAGTTCTCACATTGTGGAACTTCTCAACAAAGTAGCTGAATAATTTACAGTAAAATTTCTGTCACAAAGTAAACGTGGGCATTATGAAATTAATTTTAGTGTCATATTCTAAAATAGTTAACAACACAAAATGATTGACTACAATACAAGATCTCATAATGGAAAACTTTTTAATAAGGGTGAATTTTCATCACTGCCAGGTTTGATATACATGTTTATTATGGACTGAGATGTGTTCCCACCTCAATATTCCTATGTTAAAACCTTAACTAACGCCTCTATATTTTGAGATATAGCTTATGAGGATTTAAAGGGTCTAAAGGGAAACAAGGTAGACTGATACCATGCAATTGCCATATAGGAATATCAGCCAGAGAGAGTGTTCCCTCAGTGTGCATAGAAAAGAACCAGTTGCCTGTACAACAGACGGAGGTACTTTACAGGAAAGAGCCAATGCTTTTCTCCTCCTTACAGGCTTCCATGATTAAACAGTGTTATCTGCATGAAAATGTATGGAACTGGAAGTTGTGTTAAGAAATTAGAAAACACATAGGGACATTTTAGGAAGAGGAATGGGGCCAAGTTAAAGGGGAATGAAAAGCAGGTTGAATAAGATCAAAGTAGATGATATAAATGCAGGGGAAATATAATTAGATTAAAATTGTTAAAAAGAATGTTTTCCCTTGAAATTAGCCAGTGTATGGTGTTTTATCATAGAGCCTGACCAAACTCAGACCACAGCACAGTGCTCACAGATAATTTTCAGTAAAGGAGATTAGTGCTACTTGTTATTGTTGTGACTACAAAAAGTGACAAGCTAATGGACAAATATATTAACTCAAAAACTGTAACTAGCTAGGCTTGCTGGAGCACTCCTGTAATCCCAGTACTCAGGAGTATGAAATATGTGAAACTGAAGTCAGCCTGGTCTACATAGTGATTCCAGGCTAGCCTTATCTCAAGAAGCAAATAATCCCCCAAAATGTAACTACTAGTAAAATGTAAATTTGTCCATGACTAGAAAATGCTGTGATGTGCTCCTGAACTGATATTGAAGAAATTTCTTAGGTTCCTTAATTGATGATGAAATGTAAACTCTCTATCTTTTTTTTTTTTTTTTTTTTTTTTTTTGCCAGGAGGGATGGTTTATTCATCCCAGCATTGGCCTAGTATATTCACATCCAAAAGCTGATCCCCAAGTGCACTGAGACATTGTCTTATGTAACATTCTAGTCTCTTCTCCTCCTTTATTTGGCAACATACATTCTAATTGGGTGTTCTGTGATGCAGGGTTGAGACAGGGTAATGCAAAAGCTCCAGGACACTGAATGCTATCATGTTATCTCTTACCACAGAAGGGTACTTGGAAAAGGAATCTACATTTATGCAAATATGGGGAAGTTATAACCATGCTAGGGTGAGACTTTCCCATGGTAAAACCATTTGGACATCACCCCCACTCCAAAAAGTAACTCTCCCATACTCTGTAAGTAAGCCCAACAAACTCACTGTTTCTCTAATCTGGACTTACACTTTGGTCTATTGCTGTTGCCCTTTCTTGAAAATGGTGGAAATATTTGTTCACATGTCCCCAGGAAAATTCACAGAATATCTCTCATTGTCCATACTTGAACTGGTTTTATATTGCTGTGAAACATTTTCTGATTGGCACCAGACCCCCCTTTATATTTCTCAGAATCATAAGTTGCCACCAGTTCCTTGTTTTATTACATTTCCCTGTGGGCTTTTTTCATAGCTATGATGTTCCCTTTATTTTAGGTGATGTGTTTTTAATCTCTATTTTTATTATTGTTTTGTGTATTTCATACAACATTTCTTAATCAGGTTTAGATCCAATTCCCTTTCCTTGCTCCCTCCCTGCCAGAGCTCTTGCATTCTGCCATACATGTCTTTCATCTTTTTTTCAGTCTTTTTTTTCACATTTTTGATGCTGAAGTTTACTGTTTTGGGTATAAGTTTATTGTTTCAGTCAGTTCTTTGACCCACTCTTTGTTGTTGTTGCTCTTTCCAATTTATATAATTCCAAAATTTGCCTAAATGAATGCCACAGATATACCAAAATTATGACCTCTGAAAATAAACTCTATGTTAATTCCAAATCATGCATAGGGTTAACACTTTGACAGTAGAATTGTGTTCAGGTGAAAGGACAATGTTACTTTAATTTCGTACAAGTTGATGAGTAACATCAGGTATTTTACTTACTATAAAAATAAGGCAATAAACAGAAATTACTCAGTTTGCTTTCAAAAGAGAGAATAGCTGCCATCATCCACAAATGTGGGGCACCATGATGGATGCTGTCCGGGCAGTGAGTGGAGAGGAGGTAGAAAAAGTATGCATATTTTAGAGTACTATAAGATCAAAAGAATGAAGAAAGTAGTTTGTCATGATATTATGTCTAACCACAGTATTTATTTTATGGGAGGGCTTCTTGGTATTTCTTATACAAGGCTGCTTGAGTTTTTGTCCAAGCATTTTCTAAAATATTATGCAGTAGTTAAAAGTATCAGGCTGGTGTAACTTAGCCTTTCTGGAGGCTTAACAATCATACATAATGCCCATACCAATTTGGTAGGGGGTCTTAAGGGATAACTTTGTTCCTTGCCCTCAGAGGTCAACTAAGTCAAAGGGGACTATGCATGGGGGCATCTCTTGAAATATCCTGCAAATGTGAGTCACCAGTCTTCCTATGCAGGGAGATCATGGAAATCCACTAACGGGAGTTCAGCCAATGTCCAGTCTGTAAAGAGGAAAGTATGCTCGTGCTTAAAAAAAAAAAAAAAAAAAAAAAGGAAGCCTGGTCTAGCAGGACCTAACTTTGTCCTCCAGTGGATGGAACTGGTAAATGAATAGCCAACCCCCCTCCCCCGCAAAAAAAACCTTAGTGACCCTTGTGGACCAAATCATAAACTGACCTTGAGAAATCAAAAACTTTGGTTACTGTGTGGCCATAAACATCCAAAAGGAAAGTATAACCAGAATTAAATAATTAGTAAAGCCTGAGAAATTGTACTTCGGTATGAAACTAAAATCTTAGTAAAAAAATACCAAAGTAAAAAAAAAAAAAAAAAAAAAAAAAGCACAGTAGTTTTGCCTGTCTTGCTGGCAAGTCCAGCTATCCTGTGGCTGCCACTGCTTTTGCCATCCTTCAAAGACATGAGAAATAGCTTTTCAACCTTCCAATATGGACTGAAGACTTATATCTCTCCAAGGTGCCAGATGGGGACTGCTGAGACATCCAGCATGTGGATTAAATTACTAACAGAAACTAGTACAGGAATATCAAGACAGGACGTGGTGTTACTGGACCTCATTTCATGACCATGGGAAGGGAAAACCCCAGTGTGGAGCACAAGGGCAGAACCGATGGTTATTTGGGCTTGCCAAGTAGGAGCCTTCAAACATGACATCATTCAGCCTAATAAAGAAAAAAAAATCATAAGTTGAAGATGCTAAAACCTATGGTATATGTAGCATGCATATATGGATATTTTGGATTGATGCAAATTGGAGGGAATAACAACAACAGCAACAGCAACAACAACAAGACTGGACCAAAGAACTGAATGAAACGGTGAACTTCTGCTTGAAACAGTAAACTTCTGCATCAAAAAATTTAAAAGAGTCCCTGGGCTTTTGTAGGTGAGGGCAAGACAGAGTGAGAGAAAATCCTTTTTTATTCTGAGGTGACACATCAAACTCTTGGAACTCTCCAAATTCTATATTCAATGGACTGGTGTGTCATTTAGCGGATCTTTTTAATTCCTGAAGTAAAGCACATTTAACCACAAATTTTAAAGATTATAATAGGTTACACTATGGGCACAGACACATATGCTTGGATGATATTGCTTTTTCAGTTCTTTGATAATGTTTCTCTCTCTTTTATTGTTCCCTTTAATTTTTAATATTCCAAAATATGCATATATACACTCCACACTTAAATCAAAATTACAAATTCCAAAAATAAACTATAGGTTAATTCCTAAACACATTTATAGACTCACATTTTAATAGTAAAATTACATGAAGGTAAAAAGAATATGAATAGAAAATGAATACATATCTTCCATTCATATATGGTAACTACAATATGTGAATACAAGTGGTTGGACAATTTTAGAGGCCATTAAGATATTCTTATTGGAATAGCACAGTTGCTTTCAAATACAGTGAAATATAATAATAATGTTGCTCAGTTTGTCTGCCAACTCAGGATTTGGTGTTAACATCCATAAATGAGGGAAACCATTTGCCACTTTTTTTTTTTTTCTGGGACTGTGTTACTTCACTTAGCATGATGGCTTTGAGTTCCATCCATTTACCAGCAAGGCTCATGATATCATCTTTCTTTACCACTGCATAGAACTCCATTGTGTAGACGTACCACATATTTGTTATCAGTCATCAGTTGAAGGGCATTTGGGTTGGTTCCAGCTCTTTGCTACTGTGAAGAGAGCTACAATAAACATAGCTGTGCATGTATCTTTGCAGAAGGATGAGTCTTGTGGGTAATACCCAAGAGTGGTATGACTGGGCCAGGTGGTAGGCACACTTTGAGTTTTTTAAGGGTTGTCCACACAGCTTTCCACAGTGGTTGTACAAGTTTGCATTCCCACCAGCAGTGGATGAGTGTTCCCTTTCCCCACAACCTCTCCAGCATTTGTTGTCTTTTGTTTTCTTGACCTTGGCTAGTCTTATTGAAGTGAGATGATTCCTTAATGTGGTTTTAATTTGCATTCCCTTAATTATTAATGATGTCAAACACATTTTTAAGACGTTTCTCAGCCATTTTTGCTTCCTTACTAGTGAAATCTCTGTTCATCCCTTTACTCCATCTTTTGAGTAGGTCATTTGTTTTCTTACTTCGTTTTATAAGTAGTTTATATATTCTGGATGTTAATGCTGTCAGATATTTCGGTGGTGAAGGTTTCCTCCCACTCTGTGGGTTTTCTCTTCATTTTCTTTATTGTTTCTTTAGCTATACAAAAGTTTTTTTTAGTTTGATGAGATCCCACTTGTCATCTCTTGTCCTTATTTACTGTACAGCTGCTATTTGATTTAGAAAGTATTTTCCTACGCTTATGTCTTGTAGGTTGCTGCAAATTTTTTCTTCTATCACCTTCATGGTTTCGGGTTTCAGGTTGAGAACTTTGATCCATTTGGAGTTTATTTTTGTACAGGGCAAGAGGTAGGGGTTTAATTTTGTTCTTCTACAAATGGTGATCCAGTTTTGCCAACACCATTTGTTGAAGATGCTATCTTTCCTCCATTGAACTTTTTTGGCTCCTTTGTCAAATATGAGGTGGCTGAAGTTATATGAGCTGAAGTTTGGATCTTCAATTTTGTTCCATTGGTCAATGGTTCTTTTGTTTGTTTGTTTGTTTTTGTTTGTTTGTTTGTTTTTGCCAGTACCAGACTAACCTTTGATTGGGAAGTTTAGACCACTTATATTTAATTTCATTATTGAGATATGCCTGTTGTTTCCTTTCAACTAATTTTCCGTTTGCATTCGTAGTCTAGGTATTTATTTATTCTGTTATGCTTTTGGTAATTTCTCTCTTGGGTTGCTTAATGGTACTTGCTCCTTTCCTCTGTTCTTTCAATTGCTTGGAGTATTTCCTGAAGTGTTGGTCTTTGATATGTGTTCTTTCATTTTGTTTATGTCATGAAAGATTTTTCTTTCTCCTTCAACTATGATTGACATATTTTGCTGGGTATAGTAATCTGGGTTGGCATCTAAAGTCATTTAGCACTGGAAATACTTTTGTCCATGTTGTTCTGGATTTCATAGTTTGGACTGAGAAGTCAGCTCTAATTCTTATGTGTTTTCCCCTTAGATGTAACTTGTTATTTTTCTTTTGTGGCTTTCAGTGTTTTGTCTTGTTTTGAGCATCTAGTGTTTTAACTGTGAGATGACATGGGGAATTTCTTTTCTTGTCTTGTCTAATTGGTGTTCTATGTGCTTCTTGTATTTGTATGGGTTTGTCTATTTTTAGTTTGGGGAAATTTTCCTCTATTATTCTGTTGAAGATATGATCAATACTATTCTCTTGGGATTCTTCTCCTTTCTCTGTCCCTATGATGTGGAGATTTGGTCTTTTCATAGTGTCCCACATTTCCTGGTTATTCCACTCTTCTTTTTTGTTATGTTTTGTTTTTTCATAATCTTTACTTGAGGTTTCTAGCTGTGCTGTATTATCCTTAGGTCTGATATTCTTTTTTCTGCTTCATCCATTCTGCTTCTGAGGCTTTTTCTCATCCTTTCCTGCTGATTGGAATATTAGATTTCCTTTTTTATTTTATCCTGTGCTTTCTTCAGTATTTCCACTTACTTTTGGAGCTTTTCATTCTTTTCTTGTTGCTCCTTGCTTCGTTGGTCAGTTTCTTTTTTCCTTTCAGCCTGAGATCATTTCAATGTTTCCACTTCCTTCCAGAGTTTGTCATTCTCTGCTTCTAGTTCTTTTTTGGAGTTTGTATTTCTATTACTCTAGTTCTTTTTGGAGTTTGTTTTTCTCTTCCTCTAGTTCTTTTCTGAGTTTGTCAATCTCTCCTTTTAGTACTTTCCAGAGTTTATCATTCTTTCCCTCTATTTCCTTCATGAGTTTTTCATTCTTTCCCTTTAGTTCTCTGGTTTGTTCTTTAGAGTCTTTGAATATGTCTACAATTGTTCTTCTAAGGTCAAGGTCTTAGTTCCATTCAGGGAGATCTCATTGTTGGGATCTTCTAAGGATTGGTTGAGTTTTTATTTTGACCTTTTCCCATATTGTTTTTCCATTGTGTTTTTGGCATGTATATTTGTTGTTGTTGTTGCTGTTGTTGTTGTTTTCCCCCCTTTGTTTGTTTGGCTTCTGTTGATAATCTCAAATGTTAATATGGAGGACTGTTTGGTCACTCAGTTTGCTTCCGGCTTGTTTCTTCCTCAGTTTTGTCTATGCAGCCTCAAATCACTGATACTGCTGGGTCCTCCCTACAACAGTAAACCACATCACCAGCAGTTTATACTTTCCACCACAGTATCAGTAGCTTGAGGGTCATGAAGTTGCTCCTGTGGCCCACGTGCTTGACCTTACCTGGCCATGGAGTGTGTGCTTGTATTCACCCTGACCTGCAGGGTTTTCAGCTAGGGTCCGGGGAGAGAATAACCTGAATTAAGAGACAAAAAACCAAACACAAGGAGAAGACCAGGTCTATAATCTGATCGAGGTCTCATTGTCTTTATTAGGTGCAGAGTTTATATGGACAAGGGAGCGGGAAATTTGTGGTGGGAAAGGGGGCAGGCACAGTTCAGGGAGAGGGTACATTTGGAGAAGTGCCAGGCACTCACAATTCTTGGCACTCGTAAATTTCTGAGATAAGCAAATTCCTGAGGTAAGTAAGCTGGCTTGTAAATTCCTGAGGTAAGTAAACTGCGTTGGTGAACTCATGAGATAAGCAGGTTAGTAATTTTCTGAGAGCATGTATGTCTGACAGCTTTGGCTCCCAGCATCTCCTCCCTTCTTTTATACAAAAAGAGGGGGAGCCCCACTTGTAAAGGTGGGTTTTAATAAATTGGGCTGTAAACTTTATTTTTTCACTAAGGCCAATTAATATTCAAGAATCCCAACCATGAAGTAAGCTGATTGTCAAGTATAAGCAATGAATGTAACATTCATGTAAAACCAATTTGCAAGTATCTATGTTTATATGTTGAACAACCCAAGGTTCCCATAGTCCAATTGGAGAAGCTTGTATGCACAAGCATGTTGATCAATTAAGAGTCCAGTCCATATTGTTGTAGTCTCACAATTCACCCCAGTCTCTCCGCAGCCCTTACATTCTACCACGCCTCCTCTTCCGCAAGTTGTTCCCTAGGCTTTGGGAGAGGGGAGGGGCACAGTGGGTGAGAAGCAAAGCAGTGTTTTCTCTGGGGATGTAATTTTTGACTCTAGTCAGGTTGTTTCCCTTCATGGGTTGACAGCTTATCCAGGGTACCTTTTTAGTCCTATTAACAAAGCACAAGCAATTAGATGTACAGGCATTTAAACAATATTATTATGGCAAGCTAAGCTGTGAGCATAGACACAGATGTTTGGATGGTATGTTAATCCACAAGCTGTGGTTTTTCTATAAAAGATGACAAGTTTTTATTGTGGCTCATATAATCTCCTAACCACTAGAGGACATAAGCTTATGGCATCAGCCATGAATTATTCCTCCAAGGAGAGAGCTAATAGCCAATTAGATTTGGGATATGTATAGACACATGGCTGCCACTGTTGCACAGTATCTCCAGGCAGTTGAGGTGTAGCTGATACTGACACAGGAGTCTTGCTTGATTCAAGGAGACCAATATTTTGCTTTATCACATTAGTGGCCTTTGGTAATGCTCTCTGGCATTTCAGCGGCCAACTGCACATTAGCAAGTGATGTCTCAAAATATTTTTTCATGCTTACACCAGGTCTTCGACAACAGGGACTTACCACCTTTCTCCTTGCAGATATCCCATTTTTTATAGGCAAGGGCCTTTATAATTTGGGGGGCTTGGATCCCCCAGCCAACATCTCCTTGGCAGAACAATCCATTGTTGCCATCAGGGCTTTCCTGTATTAACATATTGTGCTCAATTGTACCACTTATAAATTACATTTATATTTGGCTCTAGATAGAGTATTATCTTTGTACAGTTTTTATGTCTATCAATCAATTAAAGAAGGTAGTTATACCTGTTTTATAAGCATTTACCATTATAGCAGTTGGTTCTAATTTACAGTTGGGGAATGACTTTATTACCATCATATTTTTCTTTTTTATATAAAGGTGAGAGGTAGAAAGGTTTCTCAGCATCTGGAAGGTAAACTTCATTAGATCACATTATAAACAGTTATCCCAAATAGAATTTAGAGAGATGTTCAGTGTCTGTGACTCAGGCAATCTGAGGTTTCTTTTTCTTTAATGTTCAGATGGGGCAGCCTCTCTGCTGGCATTTCTCAGTCCATCTTGCAGTCAAAGATTGTGTATTTTCAGGCATTTAGGTTGGTGTTTTTACCTGTGAGAACATACAAATCTCCTTCCATTGTTAGTTTCAAGATTTTAAAATTAAAAATTTATCAAAAAGTTTGGAATATAGAGGGAATATTATACCACCTCCCTCTTTTTTGATCAATAGATGACTAAATTGTATTACAAATACCCATAAACAGGAACCAAGGTGTAAGTTTTCATCAAATCAGTTTATCATTGACTGTATGCTTATTTGGGAAGTGAACTCAGACTTAATTTCTTTAAATTATCCTACAAGTAAAGGAAAAATGTTATAAGGTGATACTGTATAACACAGGAAAATACAGAGACCATTTGTGTGCCTTAACCCCAAAGCCATTGTTGGAAATTCAATACAGATTACAAATAAAACAATTAACATCTTATTTTTCCAATTAGTTTAAATGTATTACCATTTTAAACTGTAAACCTTACAAGGTGGATTATAATAGCTGTCTTTTTCCAAGTTCTTGGCCTTTTCTAGGCCTGGCATGAAAGCCTACTTTAAAGATTTTTTAATATCTAGCTCTTAAAAAATTTTTTTTTATACCTTTTATTTTTTATTTTCAAATATCCAAAAACTTATTAACACTTTAATACACTGAAAATCTGGTTGCATCTTTGTTTTAGATGTTGAAAGAGTGTAACCAGTGTAGATTTATTATTTTAAATTTTTTGATAGATAACCCATAACCTTTGTTGAAATTGAACTATGTTTTGGCTGATTAATATAAATTTGCATCTTAAGATGGAAGGGCCAGTTCCAGCTTAGAGGCAATGTTTTTATTTTATCATGTCTGTTAACATAATATACTTAGAACACAAAAAGTACACTCATCCATACACACGTGTGCGCGCACATACATACACACCAGAATCAACCTCCATGCAAGCCAGGTATTCTCTCAGGGAATTTAGAGGCGGTTCGTGGACCTTCCCTTGCGGTGCTTAGCCTCGTACCCACATTGGTGCCCATGTTGCACTCCATCGTGGGAGTCGATATGCATGGGTCTGAATCCTATGTATCTCCTAAAGGAGAGGAGTCATTCGGCCTATTTAGCATCGGTCTGTCAGATCTAAACTGAAGGCAGCGGGTCTATTAGTTGGCAAATGAAAAAGGGGGGGGAGGAGTTACTCTGTTGATTCTGGTTCTGCCAGTCCGCGGTCCATGAGATCCAGGCGATGGTAATGAACCTGAATAGATCTTTCTGTTATAGAGTCAACCTGCTGTTTGACAAAAGATATCAATTTATTAAAAACATAAGGTCCTAGGGTTACTAAGAGTAGGAGGACAATGAGGGGTCCTAGGAATGGTATTAAAAGAGAAATCATGGAAGATTTCCACCATTCATCTGCTGCGGAGGAAAATCTTTGTTTATGTAGCTCCTTGCTTAGTTGATTAAGTTTTGCAACCTGAGTTTCAACTAATCCAGACTCATTTATGTAATAACAGCATTCCTCGCCAAGAAAAAGGCAAGTGCCTCCTTTTTCAGCAGTAATAAGATCTAAAGCTCTTCGATTCTGAAGGGCCACTTGGGCAAGGGAAGTAATCTGTCTCTGCAGGGAAGCTAATGATTCAGCAGAGGCGTCTATCGCAGTCTGGAATTGCTGAGTTAGCGTAGCTACGGAAGTAAGGGAATGTCCCAAGGCTCCCGCGGCCAAACCTGTTGCCACCGCGGCAGTGGCAAGAGAAATTCCTGCGATAATTGGAAGGAAAACAGCTCTTTTATGGTCAGGATGGACATAGGATGTTTGGCTTTGAAATTCTGCGGGGGTAAGAATAGTTAACTGAGGCACCAGTGTGACGGGGAGACATAAAAGATTGTTCTCACGGGGGAGGGTCAAGTTTTTAGAAAGAGTACCATTACACCAGAAAAAGAATCCTTTGGGAGCATAGTAAGAGGATTTGGGTGTCTGAGTCTGGTTGCACAGAAAAGTATTGGCATTACTATAGCAGAATGCAAATTGCTCCTGTTCGGGGAGGCTGAACAGGGAAACTCCTGTGATAGATAAGGTGTATGATGAAGGGCTAGTAGAAGTATTAAGAGGTCTGGGGTAGGGCACAGCTGTCAGTGGAGGTCTTCCCAGGGCAGCACAAAGGAAACAAGAAGAAATGTCTCCTACTCCTGAAATATTTGCAATCATTAAACCTTCTCTGAGAAGTGTAAGCCATGAGAATGGGTGCGGGGAACTTAACGGTGTGAGTTGTACATTTAGCTCTTTTTCTTTAATTTGGATAGTCTGATGAACAGTTGATTGAACCTGAACAAGGGCTCGCCATATGTACACTCTGCTGGTAGGGTAATTTTCAATTATGTTTAGGTACACAGCTCCCTTAACCGGTGAGGTCCATCTAGTATTCCAAGGGTCCCAAACAACGAAGGTAAATCCTTCATTTGTTTTAAAAAGGGAGGGGCCCTTGTATTGGTGTCGGCTAAGGGGTAAATCCCTATATGGTGTTTGAGCAACATGAATTTTGCAGTACCTATAGGGACACCCAACATTTTTCTCAACGTAATAGTTTTTGCAGTTGTCCTCTGTCTGGTCAAACAGAAAGCATAAAGCTGGGGCAATTTTATTAGGTGACCTTTTGAAGTCAGTGAAGTTAAGTAGAATCGCGGTCTGGCATCCCACAGGGGGGCAGTCTGCGGTGGCTAGGAGGTGGCCGTAACTTTCTGTTTGGGCATAATTAGTCCAATTTTCAGTCATGTAAAACCTCCATGCGAATGGGGAGGTTACTGCCTTTCCCTTTGATGTGAGGGAAAGGTGGGGAAGACTTACCAAGAGGATCCACAGGTGAGGCATGCCAGTGAGAGCCATGTCTGTAAGGAAAGATAGAGAATTGTTTTCTCAGGGGGATTTTTAACCCCTGGAAGGGTTGTTATTAACTTGACTAACCAGGCGTTCAGGGAGCCATCTGGCAGCGTCCTCCTTGGTGTTGAGGATGCAAACGTGTCCTCGACCCCATATGAGAACGGGGTCCGGGCCATTCCATTTTGAAGTTAGGGGATCTTTCCACATGACGGTGGCATAATTTTTATTTGTTTCAGGATGCCAGAGGCGATCAGCAGCGGATTTGCCATGGTTATCCAGATTGAGGAAATTGAGGACAAATAATGCGTGGTGCAAGATATTTTTTGGTGATCCTCTTAAGGGATATAACGTTCCTTTATCCAATTTGTGAAAGGTATTTTTGAGTGTTTGATGCGCACGTTCCACAATTCCTTGCCCTTGAGGATTATAAGGAATGCCGGTGATGTGTTTTATCTGGAGTTTTTTACAGAAGGTCTGAAAGTTTTGTCCGATATACCCGGGGCCATTATCTGTTTTGATAATTTTTGGCTTACCCATAACTGAAAGGCAATTTAACACATGGGCTATTACGTTCTTTGAAGATTCCCCAGCATGTAGGCTGGCAAAAATGAATCCACTAAAGGTGTCTATAGTTACGTGGAGATATTTAAGTGTGCCAAATTTTGGGATGTGGGTGACATCCATCTGCCAGATTTCATTGGGAATGAGTCCTCGGGGATTCACTCCTAGGTGAGGAATAGGTAGAAGAGTGACACAAGCAGGGCACTGTTTGACAATTTGCCGGGCCTGTTCCCGAGTGATTTTATAAAGATGTCGGAGTGTTTGGGCATTAAGGTGATGTAGGGCGTGGCTATCTCGGGCCTGGCTGATGGGGTCTAGTTCTACAGAGAGGATTAGGTGCGTAGCAGTGTCAGCGCGAGCATTTCCTGCAGATAAAGGGCCAGGGAGGTCGGAGTGAGCGCGGAGATGTCCAAGAAAAAAGGGGCAGCGTCTAGAGGTGATTAGTTTTTGAAGCTGTATAAAGAGGGGAACGGCATTGGTGGAGGGCTTAATGAAAGGGACGGTTTCAAGAAGTGGTACGGATTGGGCTATATAAGAACTATCAGTGTATAAGTTGAAAGGGCTGTCAGTCAATTTTTGGAAAACTTGAACTACCGCGTAAAGTTCTACAAGTTGTGCAGACCTGTAGGGAGATTGGATGGTGAAAGTTTGATCATCAATTACCATAGCGGCAATCCCATTAGAGGAGCCGTCTGTGAATACTAAGCTTGCGTTTTGTATTGGTTGGCGTGATGTGTTTTTTGGGAAGATAAAGGGATGATTTTTGGCAAATTGGAGTAGCTTATCTGCGGGATAATGATTGTCAATTATCCCAGAAAAGGACAAGCAGGCTATAGGCCATTCATCAGTGTTTTGCATAAGCCAATGTAATTGATCCTTAGAATAGGGGAGTATTATTCTGTCAGGGTCTTTGCCAAAATATTGCCGGCTTTGTTCTCGACCCAAGGAAATTAATTTAGTGACTAGAATGGCATAGGTTTCCAGTATTTTGGTAGGGGATGCAGGGAGATGTATCCATAGGAGTGGGCCCTGCTGCCAAAAGACTCCTGTAGGAGTATGTGAGGTTGCACATACAACAAATAAGAGGGGATCCTTGTTGGATACAAAGTTGACCCCTTGATTTTGAATGGCCATTTCAATGATGTGTAAAGCTTTAACGGCTGCAGGTGTTAAGGAGCGGTGGGAAGAGGGGTCAGAGTCCCCTTTTAAAATGTCAAAGAGAGGCTTAAGTTCTCCGGTTGTGAGTTTAAGATATGGCCTTATCCAATTAATATCTCCTAACAGTTTTTGGAAGTCATTTAAGGTTTTTAAGTGACTGGTCTTTAGTTGGATTTTTTGTGTGATGATTTTTTGGTAGTGGAGTTCAAATCCTAGGTAGAAAATTGAACTTTTTTGGGGGCAATTTGGAGACCATTATTAGTCAATTTTTGGGAGATTACTTGGCAACAAAGGAGTAACTGGGGGCCATCAGCTCCTGCCAGGAGGATATCATCCATGTAATGGATTATGTAGATTGATGGCCATTGTTTTCTAAAGGGATCAATGACTTGGGCAACGAATTTTTGACAAAGGGTAGGACTATTGGCCATTCCTTGGGGAAGAACCTTCCAATGAAAGCGGGGCATAGGCCCTTTAAAATTTGTTACTGGCAGGCTAAACGCAAAGCGGACTCTGTCTTCTGGATGGAGGGGGATAGTAAAAAACAATCCTTAAGGTCTATAACTATTTTATAGTAATTGGAAGGAATGGCGACAGGGGAGGGTAGCCCAGGCTGCAGGGGCCCCATAGTAACCATCGTTTCATTAATTTTTCTAAGGTCTTGTAGTAACCTCCACTTGCCAGATTTTTTCTTGATAACAAAGATGGGAGTATTCCAAGGAGAGGTGGTGGGTTCAATATGACCAGCAGCAAGCTGTTCCTGTACTAAAGCTGTTGCTGCAGCCAATTTCTCTGAAGTTAATGGCCACTGATCAACCCATACAGGTTTGTCAGATTTCCAAGTAATTTTATCCGCATGGGGTACAGGAATGTCAATTAAGGTAAATTTTTCATGCCGAGACCTAGGCAATCGGAGTTTTTAGTTAGTACGATGGGCTCTTTTATCCCCTGTGAACGTTTTCCTAATCCCTGTCCAGGGCGAAAGCCCTGCCTCAACATTTGTTGGGTGACAATTTCATTTGGGCTACACATAATGAGATTTAGTTGGGCAAGAATGTCCCTGCCCCAAAGATTGATGGGCAGGCCAGGTACAACGTATGGTTGAACAGTACCTGAATTACCCTCTTCGTCTGTCCATGTGAGGACCTTGGAACTTTGTTGAGGGTTGGAGGACTGTCCAATGCCTTTAAGGTGGGTTAAGGTAGCTGTAAGGGGCCAGGAAAGAGGCCAGTGTTTGTCAGAAATTACTGTGGCATCAGCTCCGGTGTCTACAAGGCCTTCAAAGGTTTTTCCTTCTAGTTTTAATTTTAAAAGAGGTTTTTCTTGCGTAATTTTTTGAATCCAATAGGCATCTGAGGAGCCAAAATTATTAGTATCTCTGGACTGTTTGAAAAATTTCTGATTAGGGTGAATGAGGGGTATTAACAGCAGTTGAGCAATTCTCTGTCCAGGTTTTATGGTTATAGGGCCGAGGGGGGAGGATGCTAGGATCTTTATTTTTCCTGTGTAATCATTATCAATAACTCCAGGGAATACATTTAGGCCTTGGATTGTTAGGCTGGCACGACCAAGGAGCAGTCCAAAGGTATTGGGGGGCAGGGGGCCACAAAACTCCGTCTCTAGGATTTGAATCCCCATTTCAGGTGTTAATATTGCAGCGGTGGAGGAACAGAGGTCCAGTCCTGCGCTGCCTGCGGTGGCTCGGGAGAGATTGGCGACATTGGAGTCTGAGGGTCTGGCATTTGGGGGACAAACCTGATAGCCCCAGGGGTTTGTCTCGTTTTGGGGGCCAGGGGCTGGCCCCTCTGGAAGTTTCCCTGTTTTGGGGGTAGGGTGTTGCCCTGGGCGTCTGCTTTGGAGCGGCATTCCGAGGACCAATGTTTTCCCTTGTTACATCGAGGGCAGAGGAAGGGAGGGAGCGTGCGTTTGGCCCTCTCAGAGGTGCAATCCCTGGAAAAATGTCCCGGTTGTTTGCAATTAAAACAAGTCTTAGGGTAGTCGGCCTGAGTGAAATTTTTGAGAGCCGCCCCTATCGCCATTCCGATGGAATGAGCCGAGCCAATACCTGCGCAAAGCCGAATGTAGCCAGATATATCTTTAGTACTACGGTGGGGACAGATTACAGCCTGGCACACAGGGTTCGCATTTTCAAAAGCAAGGTGTTTAATGAATTCGCTTTCGTTTTCATTCTGTCCAATGAGCCTTTCAGCCACTTCTGTGAGTCGGCTAATAAAATTACTGTATGGCTCATCGGGCTCTTGATGGATTTTGGTTAAAGATGTGGTTGCCAATCCTTTAGGGGGGAGCCGCTTCCAAGCTTTGATACCTGCATTTTGAATTTGAACTAGGAGGCCAGGAGGAAACTTAGCCTGTTTTTCATTGGTATCGTAAGGACTCTGACCCAGAAGTTTTTCCCTAGTCCAAGTTTTAGCAGTTTTACTTTTTGTGTTGCGGGCTGCAATTTCTCTGCAGTTTTCTTCAAAATCAGTTTTCCAAAGGATGTAGTCACCACCAGGCAATGCGGCATGGGCTAAGAGATACCAGTCATTGGGGGTAAACCAACGTTCAGCGAGGGTTTCAATTATAGATAAGGTGAATGGCGTTACCCGGCCATAAAGCGTAACCACAGCTTTTAATTCTTTTATATGTTTAAAGCTGAGGCGGCGGTATTCTTGTCCTGAAATTAGAATTGTTTCCTTACTTTCCTCACTTGGGGTTTCCTCCTGATCCTCCCTGTCAGAGATTTCCCCATCCGAATTTTCTTCTTCTTCCTCAGATTCATTTGCCTCACTAGAAGCGGAGGCGGCCTTGCTTCTAGTAATGGGAAAAGCATGTATACATGTTTTTGGTGGTTTTTTAGATGCCGGTTTGGGTGTGATGGGATCCAGGGGGAAGTTAGTTAGCTCTATATTCAATGCCCTTAATTCTTTTATTAAGTTTAGGTGTTGTTTTTTAATTTGGAGTAAATTTTCAAGTGAGGTGACCTCTTGACTAAGTTTTACTTTGGCATTTTCTGTAATATCAGTGTCAAAGGCGGGAGCACAAAATGGGGGAGCTATAACATATGGAGGTGGGAAGTTCTGGGAGGCTAGCAAGGGCGACCACTCAGGATTTTTATTTTTAGCTGCTTCCTCATCAAGGGGATGGGTTTCCTCCGGGGAAAGAAAACTGTCAGGTGGGCCTTCTTTAGACTGGACATTCTTTAGAGAGGGGTATATTTTTGGAACGGGGGCATCTGGCTTAGGGTAGCTGGGTATGGCAGCACTGGCCTCGGGGTTCAGGGCGAGCTCTATGTGGTCAAGGCCACGCGAGGGGGGAGGGGAGTTTGTCGGAGGCACAGTCGCGGAGGCTGGCTCTCCCAGATCCTGCATTGAGATGGAAATAGAATCACAAACTGAGGGGGGCCGAGACTGTTCTTTTAAAGCTTTTTTTTCCTCTTTAACTACTTCTTGGGGGTCTGGCCATTTGTTTGAAACCTTGAGGACATCATGAATTAAATTCCAATAGGAAAAGGCCTGAACAGGTATTTTTTCTGGACCAAAGGTTTTATAGAAATCCTGTAGGCAGTCTCTCACTCGGCACTATCTTTTTTCATCGATGGTTCCTTCTCTGGGGAACCAAGGGCAAACATCAAAAATGAAGGCAAAAAATTTCTCAAGGTCCTTTTTCTTAACTCTAATTCCTTGAATCCTGAGTGACTCCTTAAGACCCCTTAAAAATAAACCATGTTTGTCCAATGTCTGTCCCATAGTTCCTTCTTTTCTGAGGGATCTTTTACTGAACTCTGTTTCTTAACCCTGTCCTTGTGTTTTGAGGGTTCACTGACCCTGTATGTAAACAATTTTCCGTTTACTGAGTTTTTTGTCCCATTTTTTTTTTTTTTTATAATCCCGTGACCTGTATTACAAGCAGGTGCCTGCAGTGGTCACTATGCAGATCTGTCTCACCTAATGGGTGGCGATCCAATGAAAAACCAACCGTGTAATTTGCCGCTCTATACTCACCTCGTGATCTGTATTACAGGCGGGTTACTCCTGCAGTGATCACCATGCGAATCTTCACTCACCGGATCGGTGGCGATTCAGTGAAGGGCCCTTTCTGTTGTGAGCGGCGTTCAGGTCAGCTCTCGTACCCCAAACCCTACACGCTGGGTGCCATTTGTATTCACCCTGACCTGCAGGGTTTTCAGCTAGGGTCCGGGGAGAGAATAACCTGAATTAAGAGACAAAAAACCAAACACAAGGAGAAGACCAGGTCTATAATCTGATCGAGGTCTCATTGTCTTTATTAGGTGCAGTGTTTATATAGACAAGGGAGCGGGAAATTTGTGGTGGGAAAGGGGGCAGGCACAGTTCAGGGAGAGGGTACATTTGGAGAAGTGCCAGGCACTCACAATTCTTGGCACTCGTAAATTTCTGAGATAAGCAAATTCCTGAGGTAAGTAAGCTGGCTTGTAAATTCCTGAGGTAAGTAAACTGCGTTGGTGAACTCATGAGATAAGCAGGTTAGTAATTTTCTGCGAGCATGTATGTCTGACAGCTTTGGCTCCCAGCAATATTCTCTGGGTTTTTCATATTATGTGCAATTCTACTTTGTCACTTAGGCATACTGATGTCTTTTGTTGGTTGTGTGTCTGATAGGAAATTCTATTCTTCCTTTGTTTATTTGAACTTTGGTTCTGTTTATATTGTTGATGTAGCTGTGTTGCTTTTCACTCAGGTATGTCAGGTTAGTTGGTGTGTGCTTCAGGTTATCACAGGGTATTAGACTGGTTTCAGTAGTAAGCAGGTCAGGGTAGAAGGCAGACATGGTAGAAGGCTGGTCTCATGAATCCAGGAAAAGGTGGGGTTGGAGACATACTGTGGAGAGTCTGCCAAACTAGGCAGGGAAGAAGGCTTGTCTCAGGAATCCAAGACAAGGTGAGGGTGGGGACAGCCATGGAAGAAGGCTGATCTCAGGATTCTAAAGGCAAGTTGGGGTTGGGACAGCCTGTGAAGGGTCTAACAAACCACACTGGAAAAATTGAGCTGATCTGAGTGCAGGGGATCAGGACACAGTGGGCTCATCTAGACTAAGTGAGTAGTCCAGAGATCTGGGTGCAAAGATCTGGTGACATTTCTTTCTTTCTTTCTTTCTTTCTTTCTTTCTTTCTTTCTTTCTTTCTTTCTTTCTTTCTTTCTTCCTTCCTTCCTTCCTTCCTTCCTTCCTTCCTTCCTTCCTTCCTTCCTTTCTTTCTTTCTTTCTTTCTTTCTTTCTTTCTTTCTTTCTTTCTTTCTTTCTTTCTTTCGAGGTTCTTTGCCTCAGCCTTTAATGGCTGTGCTATCCCTCCAGCCTGTCATTTCTAAGATAAATCCAATCCCTGGCATTGTGTTGGACACTTCAGGTCTCGGTAAATATTTATCAACTGGATAACAAAGAGACAGAGGAGGCCTGAATAAAAAAGTGTGAGGAAGAGTGAGATGCCCAGTGTAAGTTAGGAAGTTATTGTGATTAGGAAGGACATTCGGGGTGGACAGGGAAGGATGAGGAAGACTGAAGAGGATGCAGGGAAGGGTTTATGAAAGGAAGCCCTGGCCAGAAAGCACGTGACAGCATAGAAGTTTCCAGACATGGAGCAGTCAGTCTACGTCGTGCATTCGCACACGGAAACAATGCTCCAAGGTTCTGAGGCCTCCATAATAGCTTCAAATCAACTGTATCTGTTTTAAAACCACTTCAATATGGGGCTGGAGAGATAGCCTAGTGGTTAAGAGTGCCTATTGCTCTTGCAGAGGACCCGGGTTCGATCCCCAGCACCCACATGGTGGCTGAGAACCGTCTGTAACTCCAGTTCCAGGAGAACTCCAGTTCCAGGGGAATCCGACACCCTCTTCTGACCTCCGCGGCATTGCACGACACGGGTGCACAGACCTGCATGCAGACAGTACATTCATACACATACAAAATAAAAAAAAAGAAAACCACTTCAATAGATAAAGGCAAAAAGCTCCATTCAGTCATCTTTCCAGTCCTATCCACCCCAGCCCTTCTTGCCCTCCCTTCCTTCCTTCCTTCCTTCCTTCCTTCCTTCCTTCCTTCCTTCCTTTTCCTTTCCCTTATTATAGATAAAGCCTAGTCTATCCTTGATCTCACAGTCCTCACGCTTGAGCTCCCAAATGATTGGATTGTACGTGTGTGTACCTGGCTCTCTGTTCTTGATGGGAAATAGCTATGCATGGTTGTTGCAGTAAGACTTGAAGACATTCATTGGAGTATCCTTGGACCCCAGAATTTTAACTGGGAGTAGAGCATTCCTTCATCTGGATTGCTTACAACTGGCCTTCCAGCTATTCCTTCAAAATATAGTCACCTTTATTTTCAGACTACTTTCTAAGGTCTTCAAATTTTATCCATTCTTGTCTTCCCTGGTGTGCTAAGTGTTCAAGGAACGGTGCTGTGATTTAATTGACAACCTCACGTACTTCATGATGAAGGGCTGAAAAGGACAGAAGTGGTGTAAAAGACAATAATTTCAGGAAAGTATTAGGTCAAACAGTAGGATCTGGGAAAAAGGTGGGGGGAAGAAGTGGCACAGTGTTCTTGGGTCTGCTCTCCTTCTGCCTTCTGTGGATTTGGCTGACCTTGGCAGGCAGAGGGTGACCTGAATCTCTGCCAGGTTCTCTCTGTTGCTCTCAGATTCGATGGAGCTGCTGCTGGGAGCTGAGCTCAACTGAAATGAATAGACTTGGCAGTGTAGAGAGGGCTGGTGCAGAGCTGTCTGTTCCTCTGGTAAAGATGAAGCCCAAGACCATGATCTGTACTAATTACTTTTGTGACCTTGTGCAAGCCTTTTTACCCATCTGGGTTTGTTTCATTTAAAATAAAATGAAGGGTTGGGAGGGAGGCTGGCTACACTCCTTCCTCAATGTCAAATGCTATGATTGTTGGTGCTTTCTGCAATGTCGCCTGTGCCCTGAGGCTTTCCAAGGACCCCAGGGGAGCTGAGACAGCAGGTCCCTGTGGCACCTTCAGTTGGATGTTGGCTTTAATCAACAAAGGGGTTAGAGGAGATGGCTGGAGAAAAACACTTTCTGCTGGATCTGCTTGTCCCTATCATCGTTTCTCTCAAATTAGAGAACAAAACTGTGATCTTAAGCTTTAATCTTTGATCTAAACCATTACTTATTGGCATTTACACAATAGAATAACTCTATGGGGATATTTTTCTCCTGAAACAGCCTCCAAAGCAGAGCTTTAGTGTTAAAGGCTGACTTATGGATAGAAACCATGAGGGCCGAGGTCAGAGACCAGGAAGACGCCCGCAGTAAGACGCCCGCAGTGTGACAAAGAACTGTCTGGATGTAACATACAAAGACACCACCTGCTGCCCAGAGCTGAGAAACGCTTTTCTGAAATAATAGCTTCTCAAAGGAAAGAAAGGAAAAGCCATGCACTAGGTGAGTGCACATTGTAAGGTAAGCCTGTCCTTGTGCTTTTCCAGATGTGATTCAACCATCTGCTGTGTCATCTGATGACAGGAACTGGAGCAAGAGGCAGGCTCCACCTTCCTTAGGGGATGAGATCAGCCATTTCTTGGCCTGAAAGGGTGTTGAGGCAACTCCCTTTCCTCCTGTGTAAAAAGCTCATGCTTTGTAGTACCAGGTGCTCTATGCTGAATTGTGCTCAACTTGGAAGAAGAGGGACAGTCAAGGATGGATGATGCTCTAGTTGGCCAAAGCGTGGTGCTTGGTCTTTCTGACTGGATATCTGGTAGACCTTCATCAGCTCTTCACAGAACAGGCTGATTTTGGTTCAGGGCTACAAGCTCTTGGGTTGCTTTTCTGTCCATGTTGGTCTCTTACAGGCTATTTTGGTATTTCTTTCTGTCTGTGAAGGGCTGGCTGACTTGAAAGAGAAAGCTTCCCCAAGTCTTGCACAGAGTGACAACTGAACATGTTGCCCATTGTGGGAGAGGCATGGGGAGAAGCAGCAGCCACCTGTTAGGCAGCACCACCTTGGGAATTTGGGCCATCTGCTTTGTGAGTCTTTTACCCCATCTCTCCTTCCTCAAGGGTGAGATTGCATGGAGAGCTCTGAAAACTGATGGCTTCTGCAGTGTGAAGACAGAGTAACTTGGGACAAAGCTTGTGAGGAAGACGGTGAGGTGGGTAACTCGGCTCACTTTGGGGAACTAGAGGAAGAGGTTTGCAATCCCCCTCAACCTCTGAAAGCTGTAAGAAGGGGCCTTACACTTAAAACAGTGTCCGATGGCTTGCAGATGTGCTGCTGTTAACTGCTGCTTTGGTGAAAGCTATTCGCTTGATTCATTTTTATTATCAGGGATCTAGAACATCTCGATGAATCAAACACAATCTGGACAAAGCTGTGCAGCAGCGAATATTGATGAGTCTTGTTTTTCCTCAGACTGTGGTGTTCCGTGTGGATATCCTGGGTGAGAATGCGAGCATGCCTGGACTAATTCTTGGCATTATAGTGTTCTTGGCTGCTGCTCCCTGCACAGTGCAGTGAATGGCAGGATATGCTGGCACTGTGCAGTCTTGGAATAGACACTGCCAGCTCCGTGGCCCGGAGGCTCAGAGGATGCTAACACTTCCTCTGCTGCCTCTTTCTCCCTTTTTGCTTCTCTCTCTCTCTCTCTCTCTCTCTCTCTCTCTCTCTCTCTCTCTCTCTCTTGCTCTCTCTCCTTCCCTCCCTCCCTCTGTCTCTCCTTCCATCCCTCCTTTCCTATCTCCTTTCTTTTCTCCCTTTCTTTCCTTTTTGTTTCTTGAGACAGGGTCTCACTGTGAATCCAAGGCTGACTTTGAGCTCCTGATACTCCTGCTTCAGTCTCCTGGTGCTGGGTTAAAGGTGTGCACCACCATGCCTGCCTTTGTTGTGCTTTTTGCTCAGGATTGTTGTATAGTGTGGTGGTTTGAATGAGAGTGTCCCCCATAGGCTTTAAGTATTCAGACATTTTATCTCTAGTTGGTGGCACTATTCTTGGAGGTCTTAGAAGGTGTGGCCATGTTGGAGGAAGTACGTCATTGGGGGCAGGCTTAGTGAGTTTAACAAGCCTTGTGGTCTCTAGTCTCTCTCTGCTTCCTGTGCTCATTTTGAGATGTGACCCTCAGCTTGCTGCTCCAGCTCCTGCCACCATGCTTTCCACCACAATGGACTCTAATTCCCTGGAACTGTCAATCGTAAGCTCAAATAAACTTGTCCTTTTATAAGTTCCCTTGGTCATGGTGTATTTATCACAGCAACAGAAAAGTAACTAGTACAGTTATTTGGTACCAGAGAGTGGGCTGTTGGCTGTGAAGAACCTGACCATGTGGGTGTTTGGATAAATGTGGAAGACTTTGGAACTTTGGGATAGAAAAGCTGTTGACTACTGTAAGCAGAGCTTAATGGGCCATTCTAGTAGAAGCCTGGAAGAAAGCATTGCTGCAAAAAATGTAGTTCCAGAGAAAAATAAAGACTTAGGCAGCAACTGGGATATTTTGATAAAGAGTGTGGCAGCAGTTTGCCCACAGCCCAAATGCTTGCCTGATGCTAAGTTGAAAAGCAATAGCCTGGGCTGGAGAGATGGCCTAGCGGTTAAGAGCACCGACCGCTCTTACAGAGGACCTGGGTTTGATCCCCAGCACCCACATGATGGCCGAGAAACGTCTGAAACTCCAATTCCAGGAGAACTCCAGTTCCAAGGGAATCCGACACCCTCTTCTGACCTCCGCAGCATTGCACGACATGGGTACACAGACCTGCATGCAGACAGTACATTCATACACATACAGAAATAAATAAAATTAAAAAAAAAAGAAAAGCAATGGTCTTTGGTGGAGGATATTTCAAGACAGCCTAATGTAGAAATGGTGGCATGGCAAATTATTGTACAGATCTACAGTGAAGAAGAGCACAAGGGGCAGAAAGAAATGCAGGATGTAGAGTTTGGATCTGAAAACCGTACTAGGAAGATTAAAGGTGGGGCCAAGGCATGTGAAGAAGAGGTTCCTTTTGATAAGGAGACTAAAGTGATTAAGGAGAGGCCTAGCTATTTACAAGTAAACAATGGAAAAAGTGAGATTAAAGTAATTAAGGAGAGGCCCCGAGATTTACAAGTAAACAACAGCAACAGTACCTTCAGGGCAAGACCACACCCAGCTAAGCTTCCAATTTTTGAAAGGAAAATACTGAAAGGATTTTCTGCTCCAACAAGTCCAGGGCAGAGAAAAGTTGCAAATGTGGTTGAAATAGCCCAGGGTCCATTCCAAACTTGCAGCCAAACTCAGCAGTTTCATTCACGTGCTGCTGGCTTTAGAGGCATGAAGTTTGCAAGAGTGAAGGGGTCATCAGTTCTTCCTTCACGGTTTCAGAGAGCCACAGAGGCCAGGCAGAGTGAAGCAGGGGTATCCCTGAATAAAGAAAGCCCTAATAGGCCATTGCACGAAGCTGTGAATGTGAAGTCTAGTTGGCAGCGGAGACCCCAAGAAGATATTTGAGATGCCAGAGCTGTGAGATATTTGCCAAGGAGAGCTGCATACAGGGAGTGTTACCAGCCTAAGAAAGAGATGTATGTTGCAAGCAAAGGTGGAAGAGCTGAGCCATCTATGCCCTTTGGAAGTCAAGTCCCAGAAGTTGCACATGGAGCTACTGGACTTGGTGTTTGCCCTGCTGGTTTTCGGTCTTGTTTTGGTCCAGTATTTCCTCACTATGCCTCCATTCCTCCCTTTTGGAATGGGGATGTGTATTCAGTTCCACTGTATGTTGGGAGTATGTAATTTGCCTTTTGATTTTACAGGAGCTTACAGTTAAGAGATTGGCCTGTGTCTCAGAAGAGATTTTGAACTATAGACCTTTGAATAGAATTGAAACTGGTAAAGACTATGGGGATTTTTAAGGTTGGACTAAATGCATTTTGCATTTTATATGGTCAGGAGCCTATGGGGGCCAGGGAGTGGAATGTGGTGGTTTGAATGAGAGTGTCCCCCATAGGCTTTAAGACATTTTGTCTCCAGTTGGTGGCACTGTTCTTGGAGGTCTTAGAAGGTGTGGCCATGCTGGAGGAAGTACGTCATTGGGGGCAGGCTTAGTGAGTTTAACAAGCCTTGAGGTCTCCAGTATCTCTCTTTGCTTCCTGTGCTCATTTTGAGATTTGACCCTCAGCTTGCTGCTCCAGCTTCTGCTACCACGCTTTCCGCCACAATGGACTCTAATTCCCTGGAACTGTCAATCGTAAGCTCAAATAAACTCGTCCTTTTATAAGTTCCCTTGGTCATGGTGTATTTATCACAGCAACAGAAAATTGACTAATACATATAGATTGCTGTGTCCTATGCTATCCAAATATTATTATTATTATTAATAATTATGAACATTGTCTTTCATTTTCATGAAATTTCCATTTTCATGGCATATATGTATGTACACAAACACACACATTCCTAGCTACTTATTTATGTATCTTTGTTGAACTTCTGGAAATAGTGCTGGGATAGGTCCCAATTGTTTGCTGTTTAATGCACAACATGCTGACAGTCTTTGAGTCACCTCTCTACTCACTTCTGGATAATATGAGGAACATTTCATTGTAGTCTCCTCCCCAGTTGAGAAAACTTTTTGTGCCCTGTTTATTAACATTCTTTAGCTAACTAGCTGATAGGAGATTTAAAATGTAGCAAGTAATTTTATTGTGTTGTAAAAGTTGTATTCCTAGATTTTAAAATAATCTTAATTAAGTGTGAAAGTTAATAGATTTAGAAATTGTCTTTGATTTTGGATTTTCCTAGCCATCATCTATACCCCATTAGTTAGATTATTGAGAATTGATTTGAAGTTAGGTCTTTGCACCTGAAAATTAATGTATCCTTATTCATTCTTGTTTGAATAAGAGTAAAGCATGCCCTGTGTAATAACTGAAAATCTTTGAGCATTAAAGATAGGCTTAAAGTGATTAGTTATGATTCCTGATGATATGTTTCTTATCAAAAGTTAATCAGTTTTATTCTTCTCTATAAAAACACTTATTTGGAGTTTCAGGACTCATGATTTTGAAATGACTGTTGCTCTGAGGAGGCTTTTCATCTTAAACTTCAAGGGAGAATTACACTGATGAGATGCAGCGTGCAGTGGAAGGATGCTTTACATAAATGCTTCCTCCAGTACTTCATGTGAACTTGCTATGTAGTGACTTCAAAGCTGGATTGTTTTTGTCATTGCTACCAGTTACTTGCTTATGGATGATTAGAAGGTAAGTTGGCCCACAGTTCAGTATCTTTCCTTCCAAAACAATGTCACATATCTGTAAACCACCATTTGTAGCTCTTCAGGAATGATTTCCCCATCTACCCTTGGTGAGGACGATGCAATAAACAGAGAAATCCCCCAAGCCTCCCTGAAGGCTATAGAATAACTGGGCTTAGGCAAAGAAGCCAGATCAGAACACTGCCCCTTATCCCAGGCCCAAGGGTGTTCATGTGGCTGAAGGCAGGTTATTTCACAACGACTTGTGAATTCAAAGTCAGCTTCATCTTAAGGGTTGTCTTTCTGCCACAGGATACTCTGACCTTTTCACACTGTCTAGACAGCCCAGTGGCCACATATCTTATCTTCATAGTCCTCGGAATCTGCATTGAACACAGGTGAATGTTGGGTTAGAAATGCCACTCTACCAAAGAATCTCTTGAGTGGCCAAAAACTGTGGAGGAAAAGCTTTAATAAAAGAACATTACATCAAGGAAAAAGTACAGAATACAACATAGAGACAGTGACAGAGACAGATCCACATGTCAGGCCAAGCACACTCCCATGGGACTGGAGGGCAGCAGCCCGGAGGTCAGATCCTCTCCCACTTTTATTCCCAGTTAGGGGATTTCCACTGCGGTTACAGTGACCTTTTCTCTGATTGGTGGGGCCTTGGTGGTTGCAGACCAGGCAGTCTTTCATTGGATCAGTCCACCTGTTCTGCACCCCTTTGTTTGAAACAATGGTTGTGTTTAGCAGCGTGAAGCCCCTTGGAGAGTAATGGGCTCCTTAGGAGGTCAGAAGCACTCCTACAGGACTGGGAAAGTTCATCCTGACCTCAGGTAGCTCTGGGAGCTAATAACTCAAGGTGGGAGGGAGTAACTATGGGAACCAGACCTGCTTCAACTAGAGAGTTGCTCCTGCATGGTTAACCCTTTCCTTTTGATTAAATTCTTTCTGACCTGGTCCTAACAGTGAAGAGCAGAGGCTCATCTTCCTCTTAGATTAACCTTTTAACGTGGGTACAGTCAGCCTCTTCTGAGGCCGATTATACATTCTTACAGGACTTGTGCTTCCTCGTGCTGCCTGATGGGCTGTGGTGACTTTCTGTCATATGGCAGACAGGGATGTGGGCTATGACCTTTGAGAATCTCTTCAAGTTTCAAAGAAAATTCCATGTGTGGTTGTCTGAAAACCCCACACACAATCTGCCAAAACCAGCAGAGTTGTAGAAATCTCTAACATCATCTTTTCAGAGTTTTAAAGAAAATACCTTCCCCCGTGATGAAGTGTTTCTCGATTTAGGGTTATGTAACTAATCTTAAATGGCTGCATTTGTTAATGTTGGAGAAAGAGAGAAACTCAGTTTAAAGTTCTAGAAATCTGTTTAAATTCTCTTGAGAAAACTAACAGACACAATGTCCAGGCTAGATGGTCTCCCTTACTGCATGCGCAGTGTTGGCAGCTAGGGCAGCAGGACTGTCAGAATCTTTGCTTGGCTATTAGGTGTTTATTAATCCTCATCTCCAGTGGTTCATACAGTAGAATATACATAAGAACCTCACAGGAAATGGATTTAAAGTGCTCAGGTCTCTGCTCACTCTAGAAAAAATATTAGGAGGTCTGGTGGAGCCTAGGATTGTTATTCATTTATTTTTTATTTTTGTTGTTGTTCTGGAGTTTAAAACCAGGACCTCATGCATGCTAGGCACTTAATATAATACTCCCAACCTAGATGATTCCAGAACAGGAATTCTGAAGACCATACTCTTAAGTTTCTGTTTTGCTGGGTGATACTCATCGGCCTGGCACTGACACAGATGTTTTCCACCCTCCATATACTAATTTGCACAACTACTTAGATGATATACTTCTTTGTACAACAGATATCACTCATATTATTATCACCAATCTATAGAAATGAAGGCTGAGATACTTAAGGTGAGGAAGCTGGTAAGCTGGAGAGTCAGAATACCCAGGTAGGTCTACAACTGCAGCCCCATCTCCTGGTCTGTTTATTGCTGCTATAACAAAATGTCATAGACAAGGTAATGCATAATGTAAGACAGTTCCTTGGTTTTGGAGGTCGAGAAATCTAGAATGACTTCTGGTGAAGGTGTGTCATAACTCAGAGGAAGGCATGGAAGAATGGGGACAATATTGGGTGCTTACAGCTGCTAGCATGTTTGTAACCAAACTTAATCTATTCATGAAAGGGCCCTGGTGATTTAACCAGCTCTAATTGGTCCCCATCTTCAAACAGCACATGCTGAGGGTTAAGTTGCTATGGTGATTTGAATGAGAATTCCCATAGACTCTGCATATTTGGACATTTTGTTCTCAGTTGGGAGGTCTTAAAAGGGGTGGTGGCACATGCCTTTAATCCCAGCACTTGGGAGGCAGGGGGAGGCAGATCTCTGTGAGTTCAAGGCCAGCCTGGTCTACACAGTGAGTTCCAGGCCAGCTGGGACTAAAAGGGAGACCCTGCCTTGAAAAGACCAAAAAAAAAAAAAAAAAGTTATGGCCTTGCTGGAGGAAGCCTGTCACTAGGGGGTGGGCTTAAAGAGTTCTGAATCTTTGCCAGATCTCCAGTCACTCTCTGCTTCCTGTGCTGCTTGAAGACGTGAGCAATTTTCGTTCTGCTCTGGCCATTGCCTGCTACCAGGCTTCCCTGCCACTATGAATGGCTGATTACTCTGGAACTGTAAGGTGTCAAATACACTCTTCCTTTTCTACATTTCCTTGGTTATGGTGTTCTATCACAGCCACAAAAAAGTAACTAATACAGCTGCCAACACAAGCTTCCTGGAAGATGTACCCACATGACAGCCCTGCACAGCCTTCTTTCTCATAAGTGAATTCAGGTGAGTATCTCAGGAGGAGGTTTCCAACCTGGAAAGCATTTGGTGTGATCAAATCCAAGACTGTGACTCTGTATATGGAAAGAGAAGAATAGACTGGTTAAATCACTGTCTAAGGCACACACATTTTAAATGTCAGACTCAAAACCAAAGTTTACATTTCTCACTCTCAAACTAAATTCTCTTCATATTATTGTTGTGTTGCCTCTCAAACACTCAAGAGCTGTAAGTTGAGGATAAGTAACAAACTGTGTTTACCTCATTTCTTTTTCTTAAATTTTTTTATTTATTATTTTTTATGTGTATGAATGTACCATCTGCATGTAGGTTGGTGCACCCGTGTCCTGTAATGTTGCAGAGGTCAGAAGAGGGTGTCGGATTCCACCATGTGGGTGCTGGGAATTGAACCTGGGTCCTCTGCAAGAGCAGTTGGTGTTCTTAACCGCTGAGATATCTTTCCAGCCCCTATTTCTTTAACTCTGATTATGAGACCAAGCAGATAAAAGAATTTGTGGGGGCTGGAGAGATAACTCAGCAGTTCAGAACACTGGTTGCTCTTGCAGAGGACCCAGGTTCGATTCCTAGCACACACATGGCAGCAAACAGCCATCCATAACTCCAGTTCTAGGGGAACATGATACTCTTCCTTGCCTCTGAGGGCAGTGCACATGGGTGCACTTTAATGCATTCAGGCAATACATTCATATGTATAATAATGAATAAAATATTTTAAAAAGATAATGTTGAGGATGGTGAATGTTTGAATTTATAGAGGATAGGGAAATAAGCACAACTGCTTGACCATAAAAGAAACATAGGGGTTTGTGGTAGTGGACGGAGGCTGTATTAGGGGAAAAGCTCTTTATCATATGCTTCTAAGGAGAAAATATTTCACTCTGTCAAGAGTTCAGTTTCCCTCTTGTAGATTTCATATTTCTTGTTGCAAGTCATACTTTTTTGCTGTATACACTAACAAAACTATCATGCATTTTGCTGGGCAAACACGATCATGGGAGGAGACCAGGCACAGGGAATACTGGAGTTGAGGGAATACTCCTGAGGGTGG
Organism: Rhizomys pruinosus; assembly: GCA_009823505.1. Taxonomy (NCBI): domain Eukaryota; kingdom Metazoa; phylum Chordata; class Mammalia; order Rodentia; family Spalacidae; genus Rhizomys; species Rhizomys pruinosus. The sequence continues at coordinate 373,490 of VZQC01015009.1, forward strand.
AAAAGAAAGAGAAGGTGACACCCTGACAAGTTGAAGATGATAGAGCTGAAGAACTGTCCTTCACTGAAAGTAGGTGTTTTTTAATCTTGTTTTATTGTAGGTGTCAGCTGGTATTGTAGGTGTCAACTGGTATTGTAGGTGTCAGCTGGTGTAAAAGAAATGGAACTGGTGGTAAGACATGGGATGATTAGGATACTCAAGGGCTGAAATCCTGATGGGCCTCAGGAAAAATGGGACTGGGATTGAATGATGGCTGTTGAGTTTAAGCTCTGTTCTTTCTTTGCCTGCTTTGGTTTCCAACTCTTCAGAAAGACCTCTGCTGCTCCCCAGTGCATCTGGTGGGTGGCTGCAGCAGTGACCAAATGTAGACTTCTGTCCTACCACGTGACAGGCTCTCATTCTTATCTATGACAGCCACTATTACTGGCCCAGGAAGTAGGAGTCATGTAACGTCAGCGTGAATGCAGGGAGCATACCGTACTTTCTGGGAGAGCTTAAGGGAATACCATTCATGGTATTCCATATGCATTAACCTCCTGAGGGAATACTATTCATGGTATTCCATCCACATTGACCTCCTGAGGGAATACCATTCATGGTATTCCATCCACACTGACCTCTTGAATTTCGTAAATCACCACAGCCCAGCAATGGAGCATATTAAATTTATTACTTCTACTTTCTGAGGTCACACTGCTTGGTAAGTGGAAGTTAAAAAACTTCATCATCTCTTTTCTTTTCATTACTTTCCTCAAGTAGATTTTTTTAGCTGTAGAATTACCTCATCTGTGACACTAGTTTCTAAGCACATGTCCACCCTGCTTGTCACAGGACACCTAGACAACTGAAGGCTTCAGATGTCCAACTGCTTTGCTCTCTGTGTCTTCGACTTAGCAACTTCCTCTTCATCCAACTGCTATTACAGTTTCCTCAGCTTATTGTCACTTTGGAATTTCAATTTTCAAGTGAATGAGATTTCTGGGGGGAATGGCTCCATAATTTATGATCACTATGGCAACCATGGGGCTATTTTTTTTTCCAAGCTGTTTGCTGCTTCTGTAAACAGATAAAATCATATATGGTTCCCTCTCCACCTTTTTGTGGAAAATATATTAATAGGGAAAAGAAAAATTTAAAAATATATCTTCATTGTCTCTGCTGAGACTAGCGATCACATGATATAGCCAGGTGGTCCACTTGTGTATTAAATGGAGATAACATCTGCATTCCTTTCTCCTAGCTAGCATATAACTCTTACAAAATGTACTAAGAATATATGCATTGTAAATATGTTAAAGAGCTTTAATGCTAGAATGAACATTTTATTTTTCAAGATTATAGAAGAACAATTTAGCACATTTAAATGTCACCAGTCGAGCCCATATCAAGAAATTTTTTTGTTTGCTTGGTGGAATTTGCAAAATGTAGCGGTTGGGTAATGTCTGTATTTAGGTCTCGCTGATGCTCATGGGTGCTGTCTGTGTTTAAGTCTTACTCATGGGTGCTCTCAGTCACTCTCCTCTAGATCCTTACCGTTAGTCATCCATTGGGGAAACAGCCACGGGAAAAGGTAGGGACAAAGGATTAGGTAGAGATGAGGAGGGTCAGGGTTTGAAATAACTAGAAATGACAAAGGGGTTGAGGCAGACAGCCTGCTTTGCGTGCACCAGGGTAACTGTGCACCTTCCCTGGACTCTCTATGAGGGTCTTTCTAAATTTCCCTTTCAGTATCTGTTTTTTTTTTTTTTATCTTAATGTAATTCTTTTTTTTTTTTTTTTTTTTTTTTTTTTTTTTTTTTTTTTTTTTTTTTTTTTTTTTTTTTCAGTATCTGTTTTAATATGGCACTGGCAAAGGACCAGCTATGAGATGTGACTATGCACTGTCAGTTGTTCTGGGAACCCATTATGCTGGATTCCGGACCTCATCTATGTCTGTTTTTCTTTCTCATTATGTCTGATTTTTGCTATGTGAGTAGATTTTATGTGCTCTCCTAGATTACCTTAAATCCTTTCTGGGACAAGGTTAGGGATAACTCTCAAAATCTGGAGACCACATTCTTAATTGATCACCTGGCTTCTCTGTTCTTAAGCACAACCTTATTTCTTATATTCTGCACCGTTATCCCTGCTCTGGATATTTCTACTCCTGAAAGAGGGATTTATGGTTTTACAAATGTTCTTTCTTAGATGTCCAGTAGTAACAAAGGCTTATTTCATTAACATGATTTCTTCATAGACATATACAGTTTTCAAAAGTGCCATTCTGAAAAATGTAATTTCTTTAGTTTCATCTATTTGGGCAGAAAGCTCACCAGCATTTTCTGTACTTATTTCTAAGTTCTAAAAAATTTGATCTGGACTTGGTATGTTTGTGACCCTGGCACCCAAGAAGCAGAGATAGAGAATCAGGAATTCAAGGCCATCCTCTACTGTGCAATTAAATTTGAGGTCAGTGTGGTCTACTTTTGATCCAGCCTCAAGAATGTTCTTTTTGTGCAGCACAGTTGTCTGAATCAATCTGGTGTGCTCTTAGTTTGACACATTTAATGGCTAAATGCTTTTTGAATGATTTTCTTTTCTTCAGAAGCTTTAAGTAAGTCTTACTCTTGAGAATTTCATACCGGTATACAATGAAATATGATCTTATCTGCCTCTTCCCCTTCTAATTCCTTCCATGTTTCTCCTACCATGTCTTTCTTCCAATTTCATGTCTTTTTTTTTTTGCTGTTTTGTTTGCTTGTTTGTTTGAGTCAGGATTTCCTAGCATCTCCAGCTGGCTTGAACCTTGTTATTACAATAAGGTTGGCCTCAATCCCAGAGAGATCCTCCTGCCTCTGCCTCCAGAGTGCTAGGATTAAAGATCTCTCTCTCTCTCTCTCTCTCTCTCTCTCTCTCTCTCTCTCTCTCTCATCTTTCTATCTACCCAATGTGTATGAGTGTATTGCCTGCAGGTATGTAAATGCACCTGTGTCATGCAATGCCTGAGGAGATTGGAAGAAAGCATTGGATTCTCCTGGAACTGGAGTTATGGATGGTTGTTAGCTGCCATGTACTAGGAACTGGGTACTAGGAACTGAACCCAGTTCTTCTTCAAGAGTATTCAGTACTCTTAACCACTGAGCCACCTCTCCAGTCCCTCTTTTGCTTTTTTTGTTAACCCACTAATCCCAGTTAGTGCTGGACCACATGTTCTCATGCTCTAGTTGGTGGCCTTGGGAGTTTTTTAAGATACAAACTTCATGTAACAGAGACTCTGGGTTTGCAGTGACCTAATGAGCATTAACATTTTGCTGTTCATGCAAAAGTCCTGTTCGATTACCTGAGGATAAGTTCTGTTCACTTAGTCGAGAGGGTGAAGAATAATTGCTAACTGTTGGGCTCTAAGTTACTTCCTGGGCTCCATTTCCTGTGGGATAGAAAAGTCCGAGATTTCCGCAGCAACTGGAACACAGTGGCTGGAAGTCGTCACCAAGATATAGACCTTCTAAATGGAACAGTTAAAAAAAAAATAAATAAAAAGTGGTTGATGAGCACTGTATCAGCTTTTAAAGATGGGATAATTATGGGGCTGGAGAGATGGCCTAGCGGTTAAGAGCACCGACCGCTCTTGCAGAGGACCCGGGTTCGATCCCCAGCACCCACATGGTGGCCGAGAACCGTCTGAAACTCCAATTCCAGGAGAACTCCAGTTCCAGGGGAATCCGATACCCTCTTCTGACCTCCGCAGTGTTGCACAACACGGGTGCACAAACTTGCATGCAGACAGTACATTCATACACATACAGAAATAAATAAAGTTAATAAAAAAATTTTAAAGATGGGATAATTATTATGCCAAACATCAGATTCAGATTCAGATTCAGAATATTAGTATTTTTTTCTTAGAGAGGCAAAGGTTTATCAGAGGGAGAATTGCAAGGATACTGAATTGCACATTCTTTTTTCACATTTCTTCTCTCTGGAATGAAGCAGGTAGCTGGCGCCACTGCCAGAGGGAAAGTATGTGGTGGAAATCTGAATAAAACCTTAGCTCTTGGTGTGATTGTGGAGAGCTTCGGCGTGGGAGGGGGGCGGTATGGCACAGAAGAAAAGGCCTGGGCAGACGCAGGAAGGAGATTGCATTGTCTGGACTTGGTTGATCTTTTCGGCTCCTGTGAAGTGGAAGGGGAGGTCCACCCAGCCGGGCCAGGTGCCGAAGAAAAGACGGCAAGCTGGGTGGGACCACTACCAGACAGAGTGGCTCCTAGGCCCAAGGCCACAGCAGGGGTAGCTCGGATTCAGGGGACAAGTAACAGGACGGTGGCTGTTCCCTGACTCATATAGCTACATAAACTGAGGGCCCCTACAATGATCGGCTTTGGCCACATTTCTCCTGGAACTCCTGACAGGCTTGAGAAAGACTGGACTGGAGCTTCCAGCCCGGCTGGGGTCAATGTGTTCTGTGGGTTTGGGTAAAACAGGACTCAAAACAGAAGCTAAGTGTATTATGGCAAAATCAGTTTGTGTAGTATTTCTTACAAACTTCAGTTTTCAGACTAAAGTTTGTACTCAGGTTGACAAATTGTTTTACAAATATAGTTCACATAATTATCTTCTTACTTATTACCAGAGTGCATGGTAGAGGAAGCAAGGACTCGATAGGCTGTGCATTGCTGTTTCCTTTTATTGTAGACTTCATGCTTAATCAGTGCTATGGTGGATAAATGAGTGACATAAGATGGTAGTTTAGACTCTTCTATGTAGGAGAAGAAATGATGATATCCAGTTTATGTTTTCAATAATTAAATACTAGTACTGATGTATTCTCCTCTGTCTCTGAACCTTAATCTTATTAGTAATAGCATTTGATGTGATTTATTCAATGATATAAGTACTTTGAAAATTATAATGTCCTCTGCATGAACAAGATGCTCATGATATGTTTAGCAATAGAACCTCAGATGATCTCCAAAGTGTATCAGTGTTGAATCATGCAGAAAGTCTTCCTATATCTAAAGAAAACTCAGTTCAGAGAAAGTAGATGCATTGGAAACACTGACAATTAGATGAAAGTGAGGATAAATTTGTTGGGGGTTCTTTTTGAGATAGGGTCTCCCTTGAGTTCCAGATGGCCTGGAGCTCGCTGTGTGTACCAGGCTGGCCTTGAACTCACAGAGATCTGCCTGCCTCTGCCTCCTGAGTGGTGTGCACTGCCACCATGCCTAGCCATAAGATGTAGGTACTGGGAACTGAACCAGGGTCCTTTGCAACAGCAGTCAGTGCTGTTAACTGCTGAGTCATCCCTCCAGCCTGGGGCAGGTGGGGGGGGGTAATTTTTATGTGTCTGAAAATAGGTGATGAATGGCCCAAGGGGTGAACTAGGCCACAAGTTACCAGAGAGGACTAGAAAGACTATCAGTTCTGTCGAAAGTCAGGCTGAGCTGAAGACTCTGGGGATGCCTTGCATTACGGAATGTGTTGGCAAATTCAAGAAGCAAAGTATGTTACCAGAAGGGCGTGCTGGTACATGCCTTTAATCCCGGCACTCAGAAGGCAGGTCTCTATGAGCTCAAGGCAGAGTGGTCTACATAAGGAGTTCCATGCCACCTGGGGGTATGGGAGGACCTTGAAGCAAGCAAACAAGTAAACAAGCAAAATGAAGCAGGCTGAGTGTGTCAGCACAGACCTTTAATTCCAACACTTGGGAGACAGAGGCAGGGAGATCTCTGTGAGACTGAAGCCAGCCTGGTCTACATAGTGAGTTTCAGACCAGCTGGGGCTATAGGCAGACCCTGACTTCTAAACCACACTAAAACTAAACCGAACCAAACCAAAACCAAAGCTTGCTTTTTTACTAGCAACTCTCTCCAGGTTTGCATGGTGCCTCTGCGGGACTTGTGTCATCTTTGAACAAGCTCAGGTTGGAACCTAAACTTCCAGTCTCACAGGTTACCAGCTTTCTCAGTCCATGGATTCTTGCTAGTTATATTTTGAAGCAGTAATTCCATGGACATGGAACTTTGTATGTCACTGTGTAGATAATGTTGCTTATTTGCTTTATGGGAATTGGGGGAGGGCTAAGGAAATGAGCTCTTTGGATGGAAAGTTATCACATAAATGTAATTCAAGACTAAGGTAGTTATTCTGTTTCTAAATTGCTGTAGTAGTTAAACAGAGACCAGTGAACATAGTGTGGAATTATGATTTTGTTTTCAGCAACTTTAAACCTATGGTGTTTAATCCACCCTTAAAATCCTTAGCATAACTAGGTACCATAACTGGGCAGTTTTTTAAAAATTTATTATTTTTTTTATTTTACAGCATTCCAAAATATGCATATATACATTCCACACATAAGTCAAAATTACAAAATAAACTATAGTTTGATTCCTAAACACATTTAGAGACTCACATTTTAACAGTGAATTTGCATGCAGGTATAAAGATGTGTAACTTTACATTATCTTTTTTTTTTTTTTTAGAATATGACTACCTGTCTTCCATCCACATATGGTAATTACAATGTGTGAATATAACTGGTAGGGCTACTCTAGAGCCCATTTAGAGGGTCACATTGGGATAGCACAGTTGTTTCAGATACAATGAAATGTAATAATAAAGTTGCTCAGTTTGCCTGCCAACTGGGGATTTGGTGTTAGCATCCACAAGTAGCTTATATATTTAAGTAGCTTAAATATTCTGGACGTTAATGCTTTGTCAGATGTATCAGTGGTGAAGGTTTCCTCCCACTCTGTGGGTTTTCTCTTCACTTCCTTGATTGTTTCTTTAGCTGTACAAAAGCTTTTGAGTTTGATGAGGTCCCACTTGTCAGCTGTTGTCCTTATTTCCTGTGCTGCTGCTATTTGATTTAGAAAGTCTTTTCCTACACCTATGTCTTGTAGGTCTTTTTCTTCTATCACCTTCAGGGTTTCAGGTTTCAGGTTGAGATCTTTGATCCACTTGGAGTTTATTTTTGTACAGGGTGAGAGGTAGGGGTTTAATTTTGTTCTTCTACAAATGGTGATCCAGTTTTGCCAACACCATTTGCTGAAGATGCTATCTTTCCTCCACTGAGCTTTTTTGGCCCCTTTGTCAAATATGAGGTGGCTGAAGTTATATGAGCTTAAGTTTGGATCTTCAATTTTGTTCCATTAGCCAATGGTTCTGCTTTTTTGCAAGTACCAGGCTGTCTTTATGACTATAGCCTCGTAATATAGCTTGAAGTCTGGTAATGTAATCCCCCTAGTATTGAAATTTTCACTCAGGGTTGCTTTAGATATTTGGGGTCTTTTATTTTTCCACATGAATTTAAAGCTTTTTTTTCTAAGTCTGTGAAAAAGCTCATGGGGATTTGGATTGGGATTGCATTGAATCTGCATATTAATTTGGGTAGAATGGACATTTTTACTATATTAATTTTTCCAATCCATGAGCATGGGAGGTCTTTCCATCTTTTGATGTCATTTTCTATTCTTTTTTTTTTTTTTTGGTCCTTTTGAGACAGGGTCTCCCTGTAGCCCCAGCTATCCTGGAACTCACATTGTAGACCAGGCTGGCCTTGACTCACAAATATCCACCTGCCTCTGCCTCTCAAGTAATAGGATTAAAGGTGTGTGCCACCACACCTGGCTCTTGATGTCATTTTCAATCTCCTTCTTCAGGGTTTTAAAATTTTTGTTGTAGAGGTCTTTGGTGTCTTTGGTTAGGTTTATTCCTAAGTATTTAATTTTTTTTGAGGCTATTATGATTGGGAAGGTCTCCTTATATTCCTTCTCCAGTTTCTTATTGTTGGTGTAAAGGCTACTGATTTTTATAGGTTTATTTTGTATCCCACCATTTTACTGAAACTTTTGATAGTTTCTAAGAGTTTTCTGGTGGAGTTTTTAGCATCCCTTAGGTAAACTATCATATCATCTGCAAAAAGGGATAGTTTTACTTCCTCTTTTCCAATTAGTACTCCTTTAATTTCCTTTTCTTGTCTTATTGCCCTAGCAACCATTTCAAGCACTTTATTGAAGAGGAGTGGCGATAGTGGACAGCCTTGCTATGTTCCTGCATTTAAGGGGAATGCTTCCAATTTTTCTCCGTTTAAGATGATGTTGGCTGTGGGTTTCTTTTATATGGCTTTGATTACATTGAGGAATGATCCCTCCAGTCCAATTCCCTCTAAGACTTTAACATGAAGGGATGCTGGATTTTGTCAAAAGCTTTTTCTGCATCAATTGGGATGATTGTATGGTTTTTGTCTTTAAGTCCATTTATGTGTTTTATGATATTTATTGATTTACATATGTTGAACCATCCCTGCATCTCTGATATGAATCTAACCTGGTCATGATGGATGATCTTTTTGATGTGGGTCTGTATGTGATTTGCAAGTATTTTGTTAAGAATTTTTGCATCTGTGTTCATTAATGATATGGGTCTATAGTTTTCTTTCTTGTTTGTGTCTTTGCCTGTACTAGAGTGATGCTGGCTTCATAGAAGGAGTTTGGGACATTTCCCTCTGTATCCTTCTGAAAAGTTTGAGTAGTAATGGTTGTAAAAACTCTTTAAATGTTTTATAGAATTCTGCTGTGTAACCATCTGGGCCTGGGCTTTTCTTAGTTGGTAGGCTTTTTATTACATCTTCAATTTCCTCATGTATTATGGGTCTTTTTAAGCTGTCAATCTCTTCTTGGTCATGCTTTGGCGAATCCCAGGATTTCAGATATTCATCAATTTCTCTTAGATTTTCAAATTTAGTAGAGTATAGGTTTTTGAAGTATTCTTGTATGATTGTCTGGATCTTTTCTTTATATGTTGTGATATTTCCCCTTTCATCACAGATGCTATTGATTTGGAGTTGCTCTTTCTCTCTTTTGGTTAATTGGGCTAGAGGTCTGTCTATTTTATTTATCTTTTCAAAGAACCAGCTTTTGGATTAATTGATTTTTTGTATTGTTTTCTTTGTTTCTAGTTCATTGATTTCTGCCCTGATTTTTGTTATTTCTTCCTGTCTGTTGGGTTTAGATTTAATTTGTTGTTGTCTTACAAGTGTTTTTAGCTGCAGTGTTAGATTGTTTATTTGTTCTCCTTTTTTTTAGTGTGGGCACTTAGGGCTATAAATTTCCCTCTTAGGACTGACTTTAGTGTATTCCACAGGTTTTGTTGTGTTGTATTGTCATTTTCGTTTAGTTCCAAGAATGTTTTTATTTCTTTCTTTATTTCTTCTTTGACCCACTCACTGTTTAGGATTGTGTTGTTTAGTCTACATGTGTTCTTATAGTTAGTAGGGCTTCCCTGGTGTTAATATTGAGCTTTACTGTACTGTGGTCTGATAGAATGCATGGAATAATTTCAATCCTTTTGTATTTGTTGAGGTTTCTTTTGTGTCCCAGTACATGGTCGATTTTGGAGAAGGTTCCATGGGGTGCTGAGTAGAAGGTATATTCTCTGATGTTTGATGGAATATTTGGTAGATATCTATGAGGTTCATTTGGTGTATTGTATTGTTCAGTTCTGATGTCTCTCTGTTTATTTTTTGTCCAGTTGACCTATCCAGGTTGCTCAGTGGGGTATTGAAGTCCCCCACTGTGGTGGTTTGAATGAGTGTCCCCCATAGGCTGTAAGTATTCAGACATTTGTCTCCAGTTGGTGGCACTGTTTTTGGAGGTCTTAGAAGGTGTGGCCATGCTGGGGGAAGTGTGTCACTGGGGGCAGGCTTAGTGAGTTTTAACCAGCCTCGTGGTCTACAGTTTCTCTCTCTTGGCTTCCTGTGCTCTTTGCAAGATGTGATCCTCGGCTTGCTGCTCTAGATCCAGCCGCCATGCCTCCCGCCACAATGGACTCTAATTCCCTGGAACCGTCAATCATAAGCTCAAATAAACTCTTCCTTTTATAAGTTTCTTGGTCATGGTGCTTTATCACAGCAACAGAAAAGTGACTAATACACCCACTATTAGCATGCTGGGATTAATCTGTGTCTTGAGGTCCTGAAGGATTGTGTTTATAAAGTTTGGTGCACCAGAGTTTGGTGCATAAATATTTAAGATTGTGAAATCTTCTTGGTTAATTGTTCCATTGATAAGGATATAATGGCCCTCTTTGTCTTTTCTGATTAATTTTACTCTGAGGTCTATTTTGTCTGATATTAGAATAGCCACTTCTGCTTGCTTTTTAGTACCATTTGCTTGGAATATTTTTTTCCATCCTTTCACTGTAAGGTGGTGTCTGTTCTTGAGGGTGAGATGGGTTTCTTGGATGCAGCATATAGACGGGTTCTGTTTCCTAATCCATTCTCCCAATCTATGTCTTTTGATTGGGGAGTTTAGACCATTAATATTTAAAGTTATTATTGAGAGATGTGTGTGGATTCCTTTCAACTTATTTTTCATTTGCATTCTTGGTCTAGGTATTTATTTACTCTGTTATGCTTTTGGTAATTTCTCTCTTGGGTTGCTTAAGGATAGTTGTTCCTTTCCTCTGTTCTTTGGATTGCTTTGAGTATTTTCTGAAGTGTTGGTTTTTTTGACATGTGTTCTTTCATTTTGTTTATGACATGAAATATTTTTCTTTCTCTTTTCAACTATGATTGACATTTTTGCTGGGTATAGTAATCTGGGCTGGCACCTAAGGTCATTTAGCACTGGGTATACTTTGGTCCATGTTCTTCTGGCTTTCATAGTTTGCACTGAGAAGTCAGGTGTAATTCTGATGGGTTTCCCCTTATATGTAACTTGTTGTTTTTCTCTTGTTGCTTTCAGTATTTTGTCCTTGTTTTGATCATCTAGTGTTTTAACTATGATATGATGTGGGGAATTTCTTTTCTGGTCTTGTCTGTTTGGTGTTCTATGCGCTTCTTGTATTTCTATGGGTTTGTCTTTTTTCAGTTTGGGGAAGTTTTCTTCTATTATTCTGTTGCAGATCCGATCAATACCATTTTCTTGAGATTCTTCTCCTTCTGCTATACCTATGATGCAGAAGTTTGGTCTTTTCATAGTGTCTCACATTTCCTGGTTGTTCCACTCTTGTGTTTTTTTAAATTTTTCATAATCTTTACTTGAGGTTTCTAGCTGCACTGTGTTATCCTATAGTTCTGATATTCTTTTTTCTGCTTCATCCATTCTGCTTCTGAGGCTTTTTCCCATCCTTTCCTGCTGATTGGATGAATGTTCAATTTCCTTTTTTATTTCCTCCTGTGATTTCTTCAGTATTTTCACTTCCTTTAGGAGCTTTTCATTCTCTTCATGTAGCTCCTTGCTTTGCTGGTCAGTTTCTTTTTTCCTTTCAGCCTGAGATCTTTTCAGTATTTCCACTTCCTTCCAGAGTTTGTCATTCTCTCCCTCTCGTTCTTTTCGGAGCTTATCATTCTTTCCTTCTAGTTCCTTCATGAGTTTTTTTGTTCACTCCCTTTAGTTCTCTGATTTGGTCTTCATAGTCTTTGAATATGTCTGCAATTGTTCTTCTAAGGTTGGTGTCTTGGATTCCTTTCAGGGAGATCTTTTTGTTGGGATCTTCTACAGGATTGTTTGAACTGGGTGGGGATTTATTTTGGGCTTTTCCCATATTGTTGTTTTTCCATTGTGTTTTTGGCATGTGTATTTTTTTGTTGTTGTTGTTATTGTTCTCCCCCCTTTGTTTGTTTGTCTTCTGTTGCTAATCTCAAATGTTAATATGGAGGACTAGTTGGTCACTCAGTTTGCTTCCTGTTGGCTTCTTCCTCAATTTTGGTTATGAAGCCTGAACCACTGCCACTGCTGGATCCTCCCAAGGGCAGTAAGCTGCAGCACCAGCAGTTTATACTTTCCACCACAGTATCAGTAGCTTGAGTAGTGGGGGGAGGGGGGGTTGAGTCCTTCGGCCAGAATACTGGTCCCCACCTGGGCAGCTGGGCACGGAGTGTGTGACCTATCCACGCACACAGTTCCTCTCTATGGTTGTAGCATTGGATGATGTATGCTGAGTTGGGCTGGATGGCCAAATGCCTGCATGGCACAAACCCTCCTGGACAGCTGGACATGGGGTGTATGTGCCCCTGACTGACCTTCTCTGGGCAGTTTTTAAATGGGGCTAACTTTTTTTTTAAGTCAAAGAGGGCAGCCATGGAAAGGCATATACCATATGATGTAACTCATATGCAGGTTCTCAACTAGTTCATCTTATGAAAGTACAAAGTAGATGAGTGCTTGGGAAAGGCTGGAGAGAACAGTAGGGAGGGCAAGATAGAGAGGGGTGAGTGAATATACACAGTGCTGTCCTTAGATGGGATGCATGTCCTGAAACATCACATTGTATCCCATAATCATAGACAATTATTATGTGTGACTAAAGTAACAAATAGTAAAATGGACACTAGCTATTTTTAATGTTTTATCATGGAACGATTAAACCATGCACATAAAAGTAGGAATAGTAGCATCAAGATCCCGTATGTACAGGGAACCAAACTTTAGCCATCAATAACTTACAAATAGTTCTTTCACTTACTCCCATACCTTTCTTTTCTCTGAATGCTTTCCAATCAAATCCCAAGCATTAATTCATTAAGAGTGTATCTCCAAGGTCTGGAGAGATGGCTCATAGGTTAAGAGTTTATTTGCTTTTGCAGAGGATTTGAGTTTGGTTTCTAGCACCCATGTCAGGAGGCTCACAACCTCCTATAACTCCAGCTCCAGGGGATCTGTTATTTCTGGCCTCCAAAGGCTGTGCACTCATGTGCATATACCCATATACAGATACACATACCTACACATACTTAAAAATAATAAACATTTTTTAAAAAGTATATATCTCAAAAGTAGAAATATTTAAAATTTCATAAATGTAATGGCATTATCACATTTAAAAAATAACAGTAATTTCTGAATAGTATATCGTATAAAATATTCAGTTGATATTATAATTAAAGTCTTTTTATTTTTTATAATTAAAGTCTTATTTAAAATAAACAGTCTCTACAGATTCTTTAAATCCATAAAACTTTTATGGATTCTTTGAATCCATAAAACTGGTTGATATGGTTTATTATTATTTGTCCCCTGTGTTTTGCTTCCTCTTTTCACTCACAAACGATTAGTTACTTTTAAATGATAAATTTTTCTTGTAGCAGTCCCCTCACTCTGAATTTTCTTGATTATATTCACAAGTAGAGATACTTCTAAGTTCCCTATAGTATTTATTCTTACTGAGATTTCCTCCAGGAATACTTCCTAAATGGTTGTTATGGTTGAAATCTGGTGTCCTTCACAGATTCATGCGTCTGAATACTTGGTCCCCACAGGTGATACTGTTTTGAGGGACTGTAGAGCCTTTGGGACGGAAGTCTAAATCTAGCAGAAGGAGGTTTCTAGGAGTGGGCCTTGAAGGTGTTATCTGCATCTGGCATCCCATACTCTTTCCTGTCTGTGTTTGCTGACAAGACACAACCAGTGCATCAAGCTTCTGAAGCCATGTACCAATCTGATCCAGTCACCATGTATTCCTGCTGTGATTGACTGGTACTTCTGAACCATGAGCCCAAATAATCCATTTGCATTCCCTTAAGTTGCTTAAGTCCTTCCTTAAGTCAAATATTTGGTCACAATGACAAAGGAAGCTGCCATAGATGTGTGACTTTCCCTATGTGTTCACCTCAGATAGGGCACTGGTGACAGACCAAAGAAGCACCTCCACTCAGGTCTAGCTTAGTGAAGCAAAGGATGTATTGGGGTTACTTATGAGAGCGTGGGTGACTCAAAGGCAGCTGCATCATCAGAACATCTACCAGGGCATGGGTAGCTCACAAATGCTTCATCTCTGAAACTCCCTGTACAACTTGTAGACACCTCCTTCAAAGGGAATCTTCTCTCCCCAGCCATTACTTAATCTTATCATTATTTTTGAGACAGTATCTCATGTATCACAGGCTGACCATGAACTTGATATGTAGCAAAGGTTGACTTTGAACCAAGGAGAAGTTTGAACTTCTGATCTTCCCACTTCTGAGTGTTGCTAGGATTACAGACATGCACTCCATACTCAGTTTCCCTCTGTGTTTTACTCCTGTTCTGGACCTTGCATGTTTTATATGCCTCTCTTCCCTACAGAAGGGAGCATGTCAGGTAAGAAGGAGCAGCTTCATAATAGACGGTGGTGTTGTGTCTCCACCTGGTTGTACTTTTGATGTCCTCACTGCTACACTGAACTTTATTACTACAAAGTTGTAATATTCTCACTGTCATTCTCTTTCACTCTGTAGTGAAGACTGGCTTGGAAATCACTATATAGCACAGAGTGACCTTGAACTGGTTGCCTTAGCCTCCCCAATATGGTATTACAGGTATACACCACCACCTGACTTAACATGTACATTTGCATTTACCATACATATAAATAAATTAGTATGTTGATATTTGCAATGTATATCCGTCTTCACTTCCATGAGGAGCCTTGGCTTCTTAGCATAGGAAAAGATGGATTTACAAAGAACAGCAATTTTTAGAGGTGATCATTGACACTTGTGCTGGATAGTTTTAGTGTCAACTTGACACACCTGGGTTGAGGGAGCCTCAATTGGGGAATTTTCTCCATTGGACTGGCCTGAGGCCACATCTGTGGAGTATTATCTTGATTGTTCAGCAATGTGGGAGGGCCCAGCCCACTATGGGTGGTGCCACTCCTTGTTATGAACAGTATAAGGTTGTTATGAACAGTATAAGAAAGCAGGCTGGGCATGGGCCAGGAGAACAAGCCAGTAAGAAGCATTCCTCCATGGCCTGTGCCTCAGCTCCTGCCTCCAGGTTCTTGTCCTGAGTTCCTACCTTGGGGTCCCTGAGTGATGAATTGTGACCCAGGAGATGTGAGCTGAAAAAAACCCTTTCCTCCCCAAGTTGGTGTCAGTCAGAGTGTTTTGTTGCAGCAATGGAAAATCGAACTAGAACAGTACTGCTCTGCTAAAAAAAAAAAAGTCCTTGTTTTACTGCAGCTGCTGTTTTGCTAAATAAATGGATATCATGTGCTGTAAAATTACCTTCTTAATAATGTTTATGCCCGTAGATGAGTGCTGCTGTCAGCAGTAGCTTCAGACTCATAACTGGCCGTGTATATCACCCCCTCAAAGGTCAGGAAACATCTTGGAAGAAGGGGAAGAAAGAAAACCAGAGCTGGAGGCAGGAGTAGAGTGCTGTGGACCACCACATTCTGTCATGGCCTGGTTACTGGACTCACAGATCTGTGATTATCTGTACAAGACCTACGCATTGGGGCTGTTAACCTCCTGTAGCAGAAGGGACACACACACACTGCCCCTCTGGAGGATTTGTAGGTAGTTAATGATAACTGTGGGGGAGCCTCAGGAACCCCTAAACTTCTCGGAGGATCTCTAAGCTGTCAATTGTTTTAGAGAGAGTGAGAGGCATTTTCTTGAGAGGTGTCTTTACTGGTAAGGTGCCCAAACTCCTGTAAATATGCCTCACCCAAGCTCCTGTACACAACCCAACTAAAATCCAGTGGGTAAGAAAAAATAAACCACCTTCAAACATAAAAGCAGAGTGGTTGGGAAGAAGATCAGTAGGAGGGGAAAAGAGAGGGTGAATACGACCAAAATACATCCTATGCATGTGTCAACATGCCATACTGAAGCTCATTATTACGCATAATTAATGCATGCTAGCAAAACACTTAAAAACTTGGGGCCGCAGAGATGACTCAGTGGTTAAGAGTACTGGCTGCTCTTACAGAGGATGGGGGTTCCGTTCCTAGTACCCACACGGAGGCTAACAATTATCCATAGCTCCAGTTCCAGGGCCTCCAATGCCCTCTTGTGGCCTCTTGTCCTTGCATGGTACCAGCTCACTTACATGCATGAAGGCAAAACACTCATACACATAAAATAAAAATAAACAAAAAAAAAAATTAAAACAAAACTTAAAAATCATTGATTTAAATTCTCACACTTTACTCCAGCCTGGTCTTGGCTTCTTTTCTTTTTCTGCTTAAGAAACTGCTTGTTCCTGGCATGAGTAATTTTCAGTAGAAGACTGGAATGTGTTGCACACCCTAAGAAGTACCGCACCGTAGTGCTGCAGGGTGTCCACTGGGGCATGGCTCTGCTACCGAATGGGAGAACATGCACATGATCAACCCACACTCTGGGGAAAGGGGCTCTTGTTGGTGCTGGGTGGGGCTGGATAGCCTCCTGTCTGAGAGGATGGGGTGCCTTACTACTCCTCAAATTTTACCGTTGATGCTGTGAGCTGTGATCACTACTGCTGAGTAGGAGTGAAAGTTTGGACCCTCACTAGGCCTCCTTGGACTCTCTCAGCCTAGAAAGCATGGGACCTTCATCACCTGACTATTTGCTGCTGTCTGGGCAGCCTGGATGCTCTACTGACAATGGGGTCATTCTTTACTTGCTTCCCTGGGAAAGGGTTGTGGTTTGTGCCTCATTGCAGCCTGTCTTGGGACACAGTTTCCACTAGGCCTTTTCTGTGTGGGCCGGTGGGGCAGAATTCTTTTCTGTAGTGTTTGCATGGAGTAAAGCGGTTAGTAACATTTATTGTCTAAATGTTTCCTTTTTCCCTAGGCTGCTGCTCCCTTCTTGGTTCTTCAGTTTAGATAGCAAATGTTTCTTGGGGGGTATTTTTGTTAGATCATTGGCATTTCTGGGTTGCCAGCTTCTCTAGTATTCAGCCTGGTGTGTGAGATAAAAATAATATGTGTCGCTCTGTCATTTTGCCATTCCCAAGGCCTCTTGCCAGTCTCCCTTCAGCTTTTTCAGCGTTCTTTGTAATATGTTGGCATTTTGTCTTAGATAGCAGGGGGGAATAGGGAACAGCATGACTTAGGAAAGTTTTCTTGGAGGCAATATTCGTTAATTTTTCTTTATAGTTATCTTTACTATTTACATGATTCTGAAGTCAAATGGAAAACAGTCTTTATTACGTCTGTACTACATACATAAAGTAAGTGAAAAAAAGCCTAGGAAGAGAATATTTCCATCTGATCACTACCACCTGTTAATACCTGCCTTGGAGCCAGATCTTTTCTATTAGAGAAGTGAGATCAACAGGTAGTTTTCAAGAATGAGTGAAGATTTTTTTTTTTGAGACAGGGTCTCCCTATAGCCCCAGCTGGCCTGGAACTCACTCTGCAGACCAGGCTGCCCTTGAACTCTCTCAGAGATCCACCTACCTCTGCCTTCCAAGTGCTAGGATCGAAGGCGTGCGTAAAGACTTCCTAACAACAGAAAGACTGAATCAGAAAACTGACTGAAATGGTGAATTGGGAGGGGTGGGAGGGGTGGGAGAGGGACACGAGTCTATATTCAATTAATGTATATTTAATTGACGTGAGTTCAACAAGTATCCAATTTTGCCCAGACTCTGCCTGCAGTTTACATGGTGTTTTAGGACTTAGTAAAAGTAAATATGTGTATATTAAACAACATTGGTTTAAAGGTTCTGATAAAAATGGTAATACACCTTAGTTAATTGGAAATATAAATTGTTGTTGTCCAAATTTGTTTTACTTAAAATCTGTATAACAATAACTTTGGGATTGGCACAAACAAATGTTCTCTATAATTTTTCTGTTGTACAGTATCATCTTGTAGCATTCTCTTTTACCTGTAGGGCTGGAGAGATAGCCTAGCGGTTAAGAGCACCGACGCTCTTGCAGAGGACCCGGGTTCGATCCCCAGCACCCACATGGCGGCTAAGAACCGTCTGTAACTCCAATTCCAGGAGAACTCCAGTTCCAGGGGAATCCGACACCCTCTTCTGACCTCCGCGGCATTGCACGACATGGGTGCACAGACCTGCATGCAGACAGTACATTCATACACATACAAAAATAAATAAATAAATAAATAATAAAAAAAAATTAAAAAAAATTAAGTTTGCTTCCCAAGTTAATGGCATACAGTCATCCAAAACAGCTTGGGTGAATTCGATGAAATCTGCGCCTTGATTCCTGCCTATAGGTATGTGTACTACAACTGCTTTTTTGAGACTCATGGGTCAAAAAACAAAAACCTAAAATAAAAAGGGGGGATACAGATATATATGAAACCTTTTTGTCAAAAACTTTGCAATTCAAATCTTAAAACTAATTACGGGAAAAGATTTGTATATCCCCACAGGTCAAAACATCGCCAACTTAATGGCTGAGAAAGAAAAGACACAGCTTTGCATCATGTGGGATGTACCAGGAAGTGCCAGCTGAAAGGTTGGCCCATCTGAACATTGAAAGAATGAAAAGCCTCAGACTGCTACAGGCATCAAACCCCTCTGTGGTCCTACTTGTAACAACTATTTATAATGAGTCCTAATGAAACTTACCTTCTAGGTGCTGCAAAGTTTTAATGTGAGAGATTTTCTTACCTCTCCTTCATAGAACAAGGAGGAATATCATGATGATGAGGTTGATCTCTAACTGTAAATTGGAGCCAACTGTCATAGAGGTAATCTAAAACCAGTAAAACTGCCTTCTTTAATTGACAGACATAGGAACTGTGAAAAGGATTATTCTCTATCCAGAACCAAATATAATACTAAAGTCTCCTTAAGCTGTGCACTTAAGCAAAATGTATTAATACAGGAGAGCTTTGATATCAGCAATGGATTATTCTACCAAGGAGATGTTGGCCAGGGGATCCAAGCCCCCTCCCCAAAAGGTAAAGGCTTCTTGCCTGTAAACTGGGATACCTGCAAGAAGAGAGGCAATAAGGCCCTGCTGTCGAAGACCTGATGTAAGCATGGGAAAGATGTATTGAGACCACACTTGCAAGTGTACAGTTGGTCTCTAGAATACCAGAGAGTGTTACCAAAGGCCACTAAACCAATAAAGCAAATATAGGCCTCCTTGAGTCAAGCAAGACTCCTCTGTCAGCACCAGCTACACCTCACCTGCCTGGAAATACTGTGCAGCAGTGGCAGCCATATGCCCATATATCCCAAATCTAATTGGCTATTAGCTCTCTCCTTGGAGGAATAACGCATGGCTGATGCCACAAGCTTACATCCTCTAGCAGTTAGGAGATGTTATAAGCCACAGTAAGACCCTGTCATATTTTACAGAAAAAAATGTAATTCATAGATTAACATACCATCCAAATATTTGTGTCTATACCAAAGTAACCTACCATAACAATTAGTACTGCTTAAATACCTATATATCTAATTGACTGTGCTTCATTAGTAGGATTGAAAGGTTATTCCTGGACAAACTATCAGCCCATGAAAGGAAACAGCCAGAATTGACCAGAGTCAGTCCAATACAACAGCTCCAGAGAAAGTAGACTGTTTTGCTTCTCATCCACCTGTGCCCCTTTTCTAAGCCTAGGGAACAATCTGCAGAAGAGGGGGCGTGGTAGAATGTAAGGGCTGTGATTGGGGTGAATAGTGAAACTACAGCAATATAGACTGGACACTTATTTGATCAACTTGATTGAACATACAAGCCCACCAGCGGGATGGTGGGACCCTTGGGCTGTGTGGGTTTGGGCACAACTGCTTGCAAATTGGTTTTACACGAAGGATGCTTGTACTTATAAATTATTACTCATTGTTAAAAAATGAAAAAAAGTAATAGAAGAAAGAAAAAGATGGTTCTTATCTGCCATGTGGGTGCTGCGAATCGAACCCAGGTCCTCTGCAAGAGTAGTTGGCACTCTTAACTACTGAGCCATCTCTCCAGTCCTGAAGATCGTCTTTTACTGCTTTGATGACAAGAATTAAATGATGCTCTGAAAGGCATGACCCTGCAGTGTGTGGTACCAGCCTAGTGGTGCCACCACATCGGGAGGCCCTGTTCTGTAGCAAGTAGAACAGGTGAGATAAAAGGTGGTGTTCTGAGGCCCAACCACACTTGGGGCTACTGTGTTATCTCATATGATGCTCCCCACAGTCAAAAGGTAGAGACTTCTGTTATCATATTTAACAGAGGAAAATAAAGCATATTTTGATTCCTTCACCACAGGGAGTTGGAGAATGCTAGAATGGATGCAGACAGCAAAGCCTGTCCCCATCAGCACGGTGCCTGCAGCATCTATGGGCCTTGCTCTGTAGTTCCCTCTCTCTGCAGGGCAGCAAGAGGAGACATGGTTCAGACAGAACAGATGGTGATGGAAAACCTGCCATGACTCTCAAACTGTCCCTATTTGTACTTAACAGTGTTGGCTTTCCCACTAGGAAAAGTGGGTCATTAATCATCGTGTGTGTATCCAAAGTCCATTCTCAGAATTTCCACATTGTGTCATATATCTTTATCTTGAAAATTTTTAGCTGTCATTTATTCAGTCAGACAATGTTCAGCACTTAATGTTTGGTGGCTGCAGCATTGCGAGCTGTGGAGGGGACAGTGGTCCAGCACAGGCAGAGTCCGACCTAAGGACACTCTCGGCATAGCAATGCCTAGAAAACATGGAGTTCAAACCCTGGTTTTGCCACTTCTGGATTTGAACGTGTGTAACTGCCCCAAACCCACTT
Source organism: Rhizomys pruinosus (assembly GCA_009823505.1). Taxonomy (NCBI): domain Eukaryota; kingdom Metazoa; phylum Chordata; class Mammalia; order Rodentia; family Spalacidae; genus Rhizomys; species Rhizomys pruinosus. Next base: position 393,916 of record VZQC01015009.1, read on the forward strand.
GCCTTGCTTTAAATTTTCTACCCATAAAACACAGTGACTGAGAAACATCTTAAAAAGTGTTCAACAATGCTAATAATTAAGGAAATGCAAATTCAAACCACTTTAAGATATCATCTCACTCCAATAAGACTGGCTAAGATCAAGAAAACAAATGATACCAAGTGCTGTAGAAGTTGTGGGGAAAGGGGAACACTCATCCACTGCTGGTGGGAATGTAAACTCATACAACCACTATGGAAAGCAGTGTGGAGAACCCTTGGAAGACTCAGAATGAACTTGCCACCTGACCCAGTCATACCACTCCTGGGTATATATCCACAAGACTCATCTTACTGCAGAGATACATGCACAGCCATGATTATTGCAACTCTCTTCACAATAGCAAAGAGCTGGAACCCACCCAAGTGCCCCTCAACTGACGAGTGGATAGAGAAAATGTGGTACATCTACACGATGGAGTTCTATGCAGCAGTAAGGAAAGATGACATCATGAGCTTTGCAGGTAAATGGATGGAGCTAGAAGATATCATGCTGAGTGAAGTAACACAGTCCCAGAAAAAAAAATGACGAATGGTATCCCTCATCTGTGGATGCTAGCGCCAATTACCTAATTGTATGGCAAACTGAGCAACGTTAATGTGATCTGAAAACAACTGTGCTCTTATATTGTGAATCCCTTAACAAGTTATAGAATTAACCTACCATTTATTTTCAGACTTTGGAATTTTGGTATGTGGGTGGAGAGTATGCATATTTTAGAGTAATATAAAATCAAAATGGAAAAATGTGAATCCTGAAATATGATTTGAAAATAACATAGTTTGTTTTCAGATGACATAATTTTAGTATAGGTGAGACATATGTGTGTGTGTGTGTGTGTCCCCCAAAACAATAACCCTCTGCTTTGAAAAAAAATCTCTGGAAAGACTCAGAAAAAGATGCAAGACATGTATAGCAGAATAAATGAACTCTGGTGGGGTGAGGGGGGTCATGGAAAGGGAAATGAGTCTAAATTGGATTGAGGTATGATGTATGAAAAAGTTTAATAAGAATAAAAACATATTTAAAAAATACAGTTGGTGACACATAATCCTAAACATGGCGTTGGATATCTGTTCTGTGAGATCATGAATACAGAGTCTGGACAACAGTATATAGCTTTGTAGAAAACACATGGTATGCCAACAGCTACGGCGTATATTCATGAATGTGCATGAAAATGTCTGCCACAATCTTGTGGAGATACACTTTATAAATTGTGTCTGTTGCCACTGCCAAATTAAGATTCATAATGATTATAAACTTACGAGAAGCCCATAATTATAGCAACCCAGGAGAAATTAAGCATCATGAAACTTAACTGAATGATTAAGTTTCAAGCCCATCCAAAATTTAATTTGGTGATTCTGTAATACTCTGACTCCATGGAGCAGATTTGTAATTCATTAAAGCTCAGTGTAATTTGTGAATGTCCTCCTAAGGAGCAGACCTCTGTCACATTCTTAATTAAGTTCATTACTTGATATATTTGAGAGGAAAAACACAATCCTTACATAATTAACAGTTCTTCATTAAACATATAATGAGTTCTCTAAACTAATGCAGAAACATAAGGGGAATAAAAATAAGACATTTCCTATGCCAGAGGCCCAGTGTTATGGCAAAATAGTCAATAGGTTTAGCAAACTTCTTAATCATTCAAATAAAATTAAATTCCTCTGGGGCAGACAGGATAGAACACATCTCATGAATTCCAGAGCTTGAGAGACCTATGATTTAAGTTTTTGAGCAGGTGACCTAAAAACTAGTCACTGAAATAATTCCTGTGTATTTACAGAAGAATAATAGCTCAGTTGGTTTATTTTCAAAGGCAAGTTTTGATTATATTTATATATTTGTTTAACCACTAAGGCAATTTTCTCCATTATTGCATCAGACTGAAATCCTGGAAGACAGCAATGATGTTACAAACCTTCTAAATCCCTGGTCACCCAGGTGGCTCTGGTTAAACTTAATGATTCACAGAACAAAACAGAAAGACACAGATGTAAGAAAAGGACTTGTGTGGGGTGGGAGAAATCAATTCAGGTGGAAAGGAGGTGGGAGAGGGGTGCAGATTGAACAAGAATAAATTATTATACATATGTATAAAACTGCTAAAAAAACACAGCTACTAAAAATTATAATAAAAGTTTAAAAAGAATTTTCAGAGACTTACAACCATTATTTGAAAAAGACTTACAACCATTATTACTTAAATTGTTCAGAAGGATACAGAGGGAATTCTCCCAAATTCCTTCTATGAAGCCAGCATCACTCTAATACAAAAACCAGGCAAACATACAACCAAAAAGGAGAACTATAGACTCATGCTGCCCTGCAAGGCAACCAGATGGAAGGGGAAAGACAGGTGCACAGTCTGCCCCACCTCACAGCCTCCCATGTCTCAGAGACACTCAGACGGGAGTCAGTCACAGCTGATCTCATTTATTGCAAGTACTACAGCGGCTTATAAAGGCAAAGACCACAAGGGAACAGCCGGTCATCTTAAAGGTCAAATAGCTAGAGCCAATAGGAAAAGTTTCAAAACAACCCTGGCCACCCCCACCTTAGTTCCTTTAGCCCCCTCTTGTTTACTTAGGACCAGCTAGCCTGTCTACCTTACTTTCTTTAGGTGCCCTCTTTAGGGTGTTGTTGCCTCTCATGCCCCTTCACCATCTCATTAATGAACACAAATGCAAAAATTCTCAACAAAATACTTGCAAACCACATACAGACAGACCCACATCAAGTAGATCATCCATAGTAACCAAGTTGGATTCATACCAGAGATGCAGGTATGGTTCAACATACAAAAATCAATAAATATCATAAAACATATAAATGGACGGAAAGACAGAAACCACACCATCATCTCAACTGACACAGAAAAAGCCTTTGACAAAATCCAGTATCCCTTCGTATTGAAAGTCCTAGAGGGAATTGGATTGGAGGGATCATTCTGCAATGTAATCAAAGCCATATACAGGAAACCCATAGCCAATATGATTCTAAATGGAGAAATGACAAAAACATTCCCCTTAAAAGTAGGAACTCGGCAAGGCTGCCCCCTGTCACCACTTCTCTTCAATATAGTTCTTGAAACACTTGCTAGAGCAATAAGGCAAGAAAATGAAATTAAAGTTCTAATTGGGAAAGAGGAAGTCAAACTATCCCTTTTTGCTGATATGATTGTTTACTTAGGGGATGCTAAAAACTCCACCAGAAAACTCCCAGAAATGATTAAGAGCTTCAGTAAAGGGGCAGGATACAAAATTGTCCTAGAAAAATCAGTAGCCTTTCTTTACACCAACAACAAACAACTGAAGAAGGAATTCAAGGAGACCTTCCCACTCACAATAGCCTCAAAAACAGTAAAATACCTAGGAACAAACCTAACCAAAGACACCAAAGATCTCTACAACAAAAAATTTAAACCCTTGAAGAAAGAAATTGAAGAAGACATCAGAAGATGGAAAAACCTCCCATGCTCATGGATTGGGAAAATTAATATAGTAAAAATGACCATTCTGCTCAAACTCTTGTATAGATTTAATGCAATCCCAATTAAAATCCCCAAGAGTTTCTTCACAGGCTTGGAAAAAAAGTCCTTAATTTCATTTTGAAAAACAAAAGACCCCAAATAGCCAAAACAACCCTGAGTGAAAAGAGCAATACAGGGGGATCTCTATATCAGACTTCAAATTATACTACAGGGCTGTATTAGTCACTTTTCTGTTGCTGTGATAAAACACCATGACCAAAGGTACTTATAAAAGGAAGAGTTTATTTGAGCTTATGATTGACGGTTCCAGGGAATTAGAGTCCATTGTGGCGGGGGGCATGGTGGCTGGAGCCGCAAGCCGAGGGTCACATCTCACAAAGAGCACAGGAAGCAGAGAGAGGGCGACTGGAGACCATGAGGCTTGTTAAACTCACTGAGCCTGCCCCCAGTGACATAGTTCCTCTAGCACAGCCACACCTTCTAAGACCTCCAAAAACAGTGCCACCAACTGGAGACAAATGTCTGAATACTTAAAGCCTATGGGGGACACTCATTCAAACCACCACAAGGGCTATAGTCATAAAAACAGCTTGGTACTGGCACAAAAACAGACCTCTTGACCAATGGAATAAAACTGAAGATCCAAACTTGAGCACATACAATTTCAACCATCTCATATTTGACGAGGGGGCCAAGAAGACATAATGGAGAAAAGACAGCATCTTCAGCAAGTGATGTTGGCAAAACTGGATCACCACTTGTAGAAAAATGAAACTAAACCCCTACCTCTCACCCTGTACAAAAGTCAACTCCACATGGATTAAAGACCTCAACGTGAAATCCCAAACTCTGAAGGTGATAGAAGAGAAAGTTGGCAGCAGACTACAAGACATAGGTGTAGGAAAAGACTTCCTAAATCAAACAGCAGGTGCACAAGAATTAAGGTTGACAATTGACAAATGGTATGTCATTAAACTCAAAAGCTTCTGTACATCAAAAGAAACAATGAAGGAAGTGAAGATAAATCCCACAGAGTGGGAGGAAATTTTCAATGCAGATACATCTGACAAAGCATTGATTTCCAGAATATATAAACTACTCAAAAAACAAAGAAGAAAGAAAACAAATGAATCACTCTAAAGATGGAGCAAAGAGCTGAACACAGGAGTTAGAGATGGCTGAGAAACATCTTAAGAAGTGTTTAACATCATTAATAATTAAGGAAATGCAAATCAAAACCACTCTAAGATATCATCTTACTCCAATAAGACTGACTAGGATCAAGAAAACAAATGATACCAAGTGCTGGAGAGGTTGTGGGGAAAGGGGAACACTCATCCACTGCTGGTGGGAATGTAAATAGCCACTATGGAAAGCAGTGTGGAGAACTCTTGGAAGTCTTGGAATGAACTTGCCACCCGACCCAGCCATATCATTCCTGAGCATGTACCCACAAGACTCTTCTTACCTCAGAGATACGTGCACAGCCATGTTTATTGCAGCTTTCTTCACAATAGCAAAGAGCTGCAACCAACCCAAGTGCCCCTCACCTGATGAGTGGATAGAGAAATTGTGGTACATCTACACGATGGAGTTCTATGCAGAGGTAAGGAAAGATGACATCATGAGCTTTGCAGGTAAATGGATGGAGCTAGAAGATATCATGCTGAGTGAAGTAACACAGTCCCAGAAAAACAAATGACGAATGGTATCCCTCATCTGTGGATGCTAGCACCAATTACCAATTACCTAATTGTATGGCAAACTGAGCAACATCAATGTGATCTGAAAACAACTGTGCTCTTATATTGTGAATCCCTTAAAATATAATAAATTTTAAAAAATCTAAAAAAAAAAACAAAGAACAAAAATATGGGACTACTTCAATCTGCTAACAACACAAGAGTTCAGTAACATATAGAATTTGCATTCATATCAACAAATGGACCAACAGCAGAGGAGAGTGGAAAATCAACACCTAAGGACAATTGAAGTACAAAGGAGAGTATCTTTCTAACATACAGGGCCAGGATGCCTCATTTATGTGAAAAAAAAAAAGCATTTCAACATATACCACATGCAATACACAAAATAAACAAGACGAGGGGCTGGAGAGATGGCCTAGTGGTTAAGAGCACTGACCGCTCTTACAGAGGACCTGGGTTCGATCCCCAGCACCACATGGCGGCCGAGAACCATGTGAAACTCCAATTCCAGGAGAACTCCAGTTCCAGGGGAGTCCGACATCCTCTTCTGACCTCCACAGCATTGCATGACACAGGTGTACAAACTTGCATGCAGACAGTGCATTCATACACATACATAAATAAATAAAATTTTAAAAAATTAAAAAAATAAACAAAATGAATCGCTGTTCTAAATGTAAAACTTCACTTGACAAATGAAAGAGAACATAGGAAAGAATTCTGAACTTAGGTTAACCAACAAGTGTTTCCCACTTGAAACCAAAAGAACATACCCATAAGCCAGACATTATCAGAAATTAAAACATCAGCTCTTTCAAAATACTGTTATAAGAGCATGAAAAGCCACTCCATATTTTCTAATAAAAACCGTTTTCAGAATGTACAGTGGAACTCCAAAACAATAAAAAGGATAAATTTTGACTGAGTAAAAAATTTAATCTGACCAAAGGATTTCTCTAAATAAGGCATATGTGTGATCAATAAATGCATGGAAAGATGTTGAACATCATTAAATATTTGAGAAATTTTAAAGAATCACAATAAAATACTGCTACATACAAAATTTAAAAGGCTGGACATATCAAGGGTTCATGAGTCATAAAACAACTTGAACTCTCACCACTTCTAAAGGAAATGTAAAAATAATATTTTACACTTCAGAAAGTAGTTTGGTGGTCTTTCTAAGGATTGACTATATTCCAATTATATAATCGAGCTATTCTAGTCCTCAATACTTACCCAACAGAAATCAATACTATGTCCATACAAAATAGAACCATGTATTGGAAGTAAATTGTAAGAGCTAATATTAGGCACTGACTAGCTGTCCATCAGTAGCTGTAAGGTACACTGCTCAGTACTCATATTGCAGCATCCCTCTCAAAACAACGAATTAACTATTCATTCTTGCACAACATGGATGAATCTCAAAATAGTTTTGCCAAGCAGAAGCTACACATGCAAAAAAAGAGTGCATTCTCTGTGATCATATGTATACAAACTGCTAGAAGTCACACACTCAAATACTAAAACTAGGCCTGTAAACAGGGAATGTGGTGGGGGGGAGAAGGAATGGTGTGGAGGAAATGGAAAGGTGTGGGGAAGCCATTCCAAAGGGCTGGGTGGTGCAACACATCAATTCGTACATACCAAATTCCACTCTTTTCATATGTGTGTTTATGCTATGCAGTTACAATGGGAGCAGCTTTTTTGGTCTTTTCCAGACAGGGTCTCCCTGTAGCCCCAGCTGTCCTGGAACTCACTCTGTAGACCAGGCTGGCCTTGAATTCACAAAGATCTGCCTGCCTCTGCCTCCCAGGAAGCAGTGTTTTAAATTATCCAATCATTCCTCACCCACTCAGAAGAAAACTTTTTCTGCCTTATTTTGTGGCTCATGGAAGTCAGAAAACACCCTCAGATGTTGATCAGTCTTTGAGAACCTTCCACTTTGTTTGGAGCAGGGTCTTTAATTCAACGGGATCTCCATCATGTAGGCTAGTTTAGCTGGCCAGTGAGTGAGTACCCAGGCTCTGCCTGTCCACCTCCAGACTCACTATCTCTGGGATTGCAGGCTGATGCCACCAAGGATCCCAACTCAAATCCTAATCTTGTGAGGTAATTGCCTTCCTGATGGAGCCATCTCCCAAGCACCTGTTTTTGTTTTGTTTTGTTTTGTTTTATTGCTCTCATCCATGCCATTGACAACATCTGGGATGCTGTTTATAAAACTTGAGCTGGGTCTGCAGAAATTACTAAGTTAAGAATAGATTATAGAGGCCAGCTATAGTGGGGAAAACATTAAGTTCCAGCACTTGGGTGGCAGAGGCAGGTAGCTTTCTGTGAGATTGAGGCCAGCCTGGTCTAGGGTTGGAGAGAGAGAGGGAGAGAGAGAGAGAGAGAGAGAGAGAGAGAGAGAGAGAGAGAGAGAGAGAGAGAGAATAGATTATAGATAGGTGGAAAGTAGAAAGGTGCAATGGTGGGATGTGGGAGTTGAGGAAGAGGACTAACCCCAGAAGAAGGTGTGTGGAAAAGCCATATAGAAGTCTGCTATCTCACAACCCAATTAAAAACACATTGGAGGGTTAGTAGAATACATGTGATAAGAAAGAAAAGAGGTAAATAACTTGAAGTTAAAGGAATAAGTGGGAATGGGGACAACTGATGGAAAGTGGGTTAGTGTAAACCAAAGATGTATGAAAAAGACTCATGAAAACTTGCTAGTTAGTAAAGTAATTTCAAAACATAGCTTTAAAAGAGTTCTTGCTGGGGGTGGTTCTGCACGCCTTTAATTCTAGTACTCGTGAGGCAGACAGAGGCAGTCAGATCTCTGTGAGCCAGCTGGGGCTAATGGAAACACTGCCTCAAAAAGGACAAAAACAGGGAGGGGGAGGGAGAGCACAGTGCCCCATTAAGGGAGAACTGTTTGGGGGCAGTAACCCACCCCTGGAACCTCCCAGCTTGGGTTCCAGAGAGTGTGGGTGCACCTAGGCAGAGCACAGCAGGTCAACAGGGTACTAGCATGTGGGTCAAAGGAGCACCCCCCCACACACACTCAAGCTGGTGGTGCTGTGGTGTGGACTATCTAGCAGGCACAGTGTTAGTGAATCTAGTCTATGGAGCCAATGTTGAGGTACCAGAAACCAAAACCGCAAAAAAACAAAAACAAAAATAAATCCACATGCCAAAGACACAATGAAAAAACAACATGGGCAAAGCTCGTAATAAATTTGCACTAAACTCTACCAGTCTAACAGAAGATTCCTACAATGAGATCTCCCTGGAAGGAAACCATGACACAGACCTTAGAAGTATAATTGTAGACATATTCAAAGAAATCAAAGAATATAAAGAACAAATCAGAGAACTATGGGGATAATCTCCAAAAAGAACTAGAGGGAGAGAAGGGCAAACTCTGGAAGGGAGTGGAAACACTGAAAAGATTCCAGGCTGAAATGAAAAAAGAAAGAGACCAGCAAAACAAGGAAATACAAGTAGAGAATGACAAGCTCCAAAAGAAAATGGAAATACTAAAGAAATCACAGGAAGAAATGAAAAAGGAAATGGAACACTCATCCAATCAACAGGAAAGGATGGGAAAAAGCCTCAGAAGCAGAATGAATGAAGCAGAAAATAGAGTATCAGATCTTCAGGGTAACATGGATCATCTAAAATGGACAAGTGAAGACTATGGAAAATTTTACAAAACACAACAGTGAAATAAACCAGGAAATGTAGGATACTATGAAAAGACCAAATTTCTGCATCATAGGGATAGAGGAAGGAGAAGAATCCCAAGACGACACTATTGATCAGATCTTCAACAGGATAACAGAAGAAAATTTTCCCAAACTGAAAAAGACTAACCTATACAAATACAAGAAGTACATAGAACACCAAATAGAAAAGACCAGAAAAGAAACTCCCCACGCTATATCATAGTTAAAATGCTAGATGCTCAAAACAAAGACAAAATAATGAAAGCTACAAGAGAAAAACAACAAATTTCATATAAGGTGAAACCCATCAGAATTACAGCTGACTTCTAAGTGCAAACTATGAAAGCCAGAAGAACATGGACCAAAGTATTCCTAGTGCTAAATGACTTTAGACGCCAACCCAGATTAATATACCCAGCAAAATGTCAATTATAGTTGAAGGAGAAAGAAAAATATTTCATGACATAAACAAGATGAAATAATACATGTCAAAAAACCCAACACTTCAGAAAATACTCAAAGCAATTCAAACAACAGAGGAAAGGAGCAACTATCCCCAACCAACTAAAGAGAGAAACTAATAAAAGCATAATATAAAGATGAAAAATATGTTTGGCAGAATGTATGAGCTCTGGTGGGGTGGGTGATAGGGAGGGGGACACAGGTCTACATTTGATTTGTAATGTAATCTTGTACTAAAAAAGTAATAAAATAAAGATGTGTGCTACAGAAAAAAAAAACAGTGTAAATACAAACCTAGACCAAGAATAAGTTGAAAGGAAGCAACACACATCTCTCAGTATTGACCTTAAATATTAATGGTCTAAACTCTACAATCAAAAGACATAGTCTGGGAGAATGGATTAGGAAACAGAATCCATCTATATGCTGCCTACAAGAAACCCACCTACACCAACTCAAAGTGAAAGGATGGAAAAATATTCCAAGCAAATTGTACCAAAAAGAAAGCAGGAGTTGCTATTCTAATATCACACAAAATAGACTTCAGAGTAAAGCCAATAAGAAGAGACAAAGAGGGCCATTACATCCTTATCAAAAGAACAATGAACCAGGAAGACATCAAATCCTAAATGTTTATGCACCAAACTCAGGTGCACGGAACTATATAAACATAATTCTGCAGGTCCTCAAGACACAGATTAATCCCAACACACTAATAGTGGGGGACTTCAATAACCCACTGAGCCCCTTGGGTAGATCAACTGGACAAAAAATAAACAGAGAGACATTGGAACTGAAAAATACAATACAACAAATGGACCTCACAGACAACTACTGAATATCCTATCCAAACACCAGAGAATATATTTTCTACTCAGCAGCCCATAGAACATTCTCCAAAATCAACCACAAACCTCAACAAATATAAAAGGATTGAAATAGGGCTGGAGAGATGGCCTAGAGGTTAAGAGCTCCGACTGCTCTTTCAGAGGACCTGGGTTCAATCCCCAGCACCCACATGACAGCTGAGAACCATCCTTGACTCCAGTTCCAGGGGAATTCGACGCCCTCTTCTGACCTCCACAGCATTGCACTACACGGGTGTACAAACCTGCATGCAGATAGTACACTCATACACATAAAAATAAATAAATTAAAAAAAGAATTGAAATAATTGCATGCGTTCTATCAGACCACAGTGCAATAAAATGCAATATTAGCACCAGAATAAGCCCAACTAGCTACAAGAACACAAGGAGATTAAACACAATCCTGAATAATGAATGGGTTAGGGAAGAAATAAAGAGTGAAATAACAGTATTCATGGAACTGAATGAAAAAGACAATAAAACACAATAAAACCTGTGGGATACATTAATGTCAGTCCTAAGAGGGAAATTTATAGCTCTAAGTACCCACATCAAAAAAACAGAAAGGGCACAAATAAATGATCTAACACTGCAGATAAAAACACCTGAGAGACAAAAACAAATGAACCCTAAACCCAACAGACAGGAAGAAATAACAAAAATTAGAGCAGAAATCAATGAAATAGAAACAAAATAAACAATACATAAAATCAACGAATCCAAAGCTGGTTCTTTGAAAAGACAAACAAAATAGACAGATCTCTAGCCCAGTTAACCAAAAGAAAGAGCCAGAAACTCCAAATCAATAGCATTTGTGAGGAAAGGGGAAACATCACAAAAGACAAAGAAAAGATCCAGACAATCATACAGGAATACTTCAAAAACCTATACTCCACTAAATTTGAAAACCTAAGAGAAATGGATGGATATCTGAAATCCTGGGAACCAACAAAGCTTAACCAAGAAGAGATTGACAGTTTAAATAGACCTATAATATTTGAGGAAATTGAAGATGTAATTAAAAACCTCCCAACTTAAAAAGCCCGGGTCCAGATGGTTTCACAGCAGAATTCTATAAAACATTTAAAGAGGTCCTACAACCATTACTACTCAAACTATTCAGAAGGATACAAACAGAGGGAAATCTGCCAAACTCCTTCTATGAAACCAGCATCACTCTAATACCAAAACAAGGCAAAGACACAACCAAAAAAGAAAACTATAGACAGATCTCATAAATGAACATAGATGCAAAAATTCTCAACAAAATACTTGCAAATCACGTACAGACCCACATCAAAAAGATCATCTATTATGACCAAGTTGGATTGATACCAGAGATGCAGGGATGTTTCAACATATGTAAATCAATAAATATCATAAAACACATAAATGGACTGAAAGACAAAAATCACACAATCATCTCAACTGATGCAGAAAAAGCCTTTGACAAGATTCAGCATCGCTTCATTTTATTTTATTTTATTTTATTTTATTTTATTTATTTTTGTATGTGTATAAATGTACTGTCTGCATGCAGGTCTGTGCACCCGTGTCGTGCAATGCCGTGGAAGTCAGAAGAGGGCCTCGGATTCCCCTGGAACTGGAGTTCTCCTGGAATTGGAGTTACAGACGGTTCTCAGCCGCCATGTGGGTGCTGGGGATCGAACCCGGGTCCTCTGCAAGAGCAGTCGGTGCTCTTAACCACTAGGCCATCTCTCCAGCCCCAAAATCTATAGGGAATTGGACTGAAGGGAACATTCCTCAACACGGTCAAAGCCATATATAGCAAACCCACTGCCAACATCATCCTAAATGGAGAAAAATTAGAATCATTCCCCTTAAAGGTGGGAACCCAGCAAGGTTGCCCCCTATCGCCACTCATCTTCAATATAGTGCTTGAAACGCTTGCTAGGGCAATAAGGAAAGAAAAGGAAATTAAAGGAGTACTAATTGGAGAAGAGGAAGTCAAACTATCCCTTTTTGCAGATGATATGATAGTTTATCTGAGGGATGCTAAAAACTCCACCAGGAAACTCCTAGAAATGATTAAGAGTTTCAGTAAAGTGGCAGGGCACAAAATTAATTTAGAAAAATCAGTAGCCTTTCTTTACATCAACAACAAGCAACTGAAGAAGGAAAATAAGGAGACCTTCTCACTCACAATAACCTAAAAAAATACCCAAGGACAAACCTAACCAAAGACACCAAATATCTCTACAACAAAAAATTTAAACCCCTGAAGAAAGAGGTTGAAGATGACATCAAAATATGGAAAAACCTCCCATGTTCATGGATTGGAAAAATTAATATAGTAAAAATATTCATTCTACCCAAATTAATATACAGATTCAATGAAATCCCAATTAAAATCCACATGAGTTTTTTCAGAGATTTGGAAAAAAAATCCTTAATTCACAATTCATATGGAAAGACAAAAGACCCCAAATAAGCTAAAGCAACCCTGAGTGAAAAATGTAATATGGGGGGGATCACCTTACTGGACTTCAAGCTATACTACAGGGCTATAGTCAGAAAGACAGCCTGGTACTGGCACAAAAACAGACCTATGGACCAATGGAACAAAATTGAAGATCCAAACTTGAGCTCATGCAATTTCAGCCACCTCACATTCAATAAAGGGCCCAGAAAAGCTCATTGGGGGAAAGATAGCATCTTCAGCAAATGGTGCTGATGAAACTGGATGACCATATGTAGAAGAATAAAAATAAACCCCTATCTCTCACACTCTACAAAAATCAACTCCAAATGGATCAAAGACCTCAACATGAAACCTGAAACTCTGAAGGTGATAGAAGAAAAAGTTGGTGGCAATCTACAAGACATGGGTGTAGGAAAAGACTTTCTAAATCAAACAGCAGCTATGCAAGAAATAAGGTCAACAGTTGACAAATGGGAACTCATCAAACTTAAAAGTTTCTCTACAGCAAAAGAAACAATCAAGGAATTGAAGACTTGGAGGAAATCTTCACCAGAGATACATCTGACAAAACATTAACGTCAAGAATACATGAACTACTCAAAACACAAAGAAGTAAGAAAATAAACGACTCACTCAAAAGATGGACCAAATCTGAACAGAGACTTCACCAGTGAGGAAGTAAAGATGGCTGAGAAACATCTTAAAAAGTGTTCAAACGGGGCTGGAGAGATGGCCTAGCGGTTAAGAGCGCCGACCGCTCTTGCAGAGGACCCGGGTTCGATCCCTAGCACCCACATGGCGGCTGAGAACCATCTGAAACTCCAGTTCCAGAACTCCAGCTCCAGGGGAATCCGACACCCACTTCTGACCTCCGCGGCATTGCACGACATGGGTGCACAGACTTGCATGCAGACAGTACATTCGTACACAACAGAAATAAATAAAAAAATTAAAAAAAAAGAAAGAAATAAAATTTAAAAAAAGTGTTCAAACATCATTAATAATTAAGGAAATGCAAATTAAAACCACTCTAAGATATCATCTCACTCTGCTAAGACTGGCTAAGATCAAGAAAACAAAAGACCAAATGCTGGAGAGGTTGTGGGGAAAGGGAAACACTCATCCACTGCTGGTGGAAATGTAAACTCATACAAACACTGTAGAAAACAAATGTGGAGAACCCTTAAATGACTCAAAATGAGCCCACCACCTGACCCAGGCATACCACTCCTGGGTGTATACCCACAAGTCTCATCCTACTGCAAAGATACATGCACATCTCTTTATTGCAACTGTTTTCACAACAGCAAAGAGTTGGAACCAACCCAAATGCTCCTCAACTGATGAGTGGATAACCAAAATGTGGTTCATCTACACAATGGAGTTCTATGCAGCAGTAAAGAAAGATAACATCATGATCTTTGCAGGTAAATGGCTGGAACTCAAAGTCATTATGCTAAGGTGAAGTAACATAGTCCCAAAAAACCAAAAGGGGAATGGTTTCCCTCATTTGTGGATGCTAGTACCAAATCCCCCAATTGAAAGGCAAACTGAGTATTGTTATCATTATATTTCTTTCTTTCTATCTGAAAGCAACTGCGATGTTATAATGTGAATCTCTTAATGAGCCCTAGACTTAACTTATCATTTACTTTCAGACATGGTAATTAATGTGTATGTGCGGAAGGTATATATTCCATATTTTAGAGTAATACAAAATTAAAAGAAAAAAATGTGAGCTCCTAAACATATATCGGAGTTAACATACAGTTTATTCCTGGAGGACATAATTCCGGTACATATATGATATGTATATAGGCATACTTTGGAGCAATACAATTGGGAGGGAACCACAACAACATAAGGACTGAGTCAAAGAATGGACCAATATAGTTAAATTCTGCCCCAAACAATAAACCTTTGCAGAGAAAAACTTTAAAAAGACTGAGAGAAAGATGCAGGACATGTATGGTAGAAGGCATGAACTGGGGGGGGGTATGTCTAAATTGAACTGAAAAATGATGTGTGAAATACACAAAATATCAATAACATATTATATTTAAAAAAAAGAAACACAAGAGTGTTTTTACGGGCAAGAGTTCATGAAATGAACACAAATGTAAATGATTGACTTGGGTGATATTGGCGTGTCATCAGAGGCTCAGGTGTAACAAATGTACAGCTCCGGTGTGGAATGTTGCTAACCCAGGAGATTGCCCCTGTGCAGGAACATGGAGGGAGTGCATGAAACCACAGTGTACTTGCTGTTTCTATTCACTGTGAATCTAAACCTGCTTTGAAAAGCAGTCAACTAAAGCAGTCAACTAAAGTCAAGAAGGTTTAAAATCCTTTTGAGCCAGGCCTGGTGGCACTCACATTTAATCCTAGCACTTGGGAGGCAGAGGCAGGCAGATCTCTGTGAGTTCAAGGCCAGCCTGGTCTACATAGCGAGTTCCAGGACAGCTGGGGCCACAGGGAGAACCTGTCCACAAAAAGACAAACAATACCCTTTCTGGGGGCCTGAGAGAACCATGTAGAATGAATGAACTGTGCAAGTGTCCCAGGGGTTCTGCAGTAGGTGAGAGAATGTGACTTCTACCTGAAGATCTGTCCATTCAGGTCTCCCCTCTCAGAAGCCGAGCCAGCACACATGAAAAGCCTGAGCCACAAGGAAAAGATCTGCAGCTAGCCCCAGCTAATCTCAGCCTTCCCATCCTCCTCCATTGGGCTCCAGATGTGTGAACAAAGAAGTCCCCAAGAATTCCAGCACCTGGACATTCAAGTTCCTCCCAGATCTCCAAATCTTCTCAGTCAAATCCTCATAAATTAGAGACAGACAAACCAATCATTTTATTCCCTTTCCAAATCCCTGATTTCATGACCCCATAAAAGGATCATCATATTAAAAATATAGTTCTAAATAGTACCCTGCATAGATGGACAATGCCACTCCAGAAGGCATGAGTTATTAAATGAAAATTGCAGAATAAGGCAAGGGATATATTCTTGTGTGTTGTTAGCCAGGGAGGTCCCAGAGGTCTCTAAAACAACAGTGTTATTGCCACTGTCCTTGTTTACATACAGCACACACTTTGGCTACAGGACATAGGGAGATCAATCTCAAACTCACCAAGAATTTTCCTCTCTGTTGGCTGCTTCCATAGTGCCAGAATGTTCTATGCAGGGTGCTGAGAGAGAAAAATATCAATTGTCTTACCCAATGCTGGCCCCTGTATCCTAAATACTCACCTTCCAGGCATGATGTGACCACTAGGACAGTAGGGGAATGTTTTTCATGCCAGACAGTTTGCTATGAGTATTATTTATGCTGGTTTTAAAAATATTTTATTAATTCATTGAGAACTTCAAATAATTTATTTTGATTGTCTCCTTCTCTCCTCCAGTAGGTTGGCTTTTTAAATCTATGTTCCATTACTGGGAATATGCCTCTTCTTTGCAACCATCCATAGCCAGGTAAAGAACTGAACAATGTTTAAATGAGTAAAAACTAGATAGACTACTATTATTCTTTTGTTTCTCGGTGATAAGAGGGTGTTCAATGTCTCTGGTTTAAACATTAAAGGTTTTCATAGGAAGATATCATTAACCAATATGAAATGCCCCCCAAGTTCATGTTTCAAATGCTCAGTCTCCAGACACTGGTGCTATTTTGGAAGTTGTAGAAACTTGAGGTGGTGGGGCCTCACTGGCGGAAGCAGATTACTGTAAGGTGGGTTCTTGGGCATACATTATCCTGGCCTTTCCTGTCTCACACTTTGTTTCCTGCTCCATCATGAAGTGAACAGATCTTTCACACCTCCTGCTTCTGTCACCGTGATGTTCCATCCAAGGGCATGAGGTCAAGTGACTATAGACTCAAGCCATGACTCAAAATAAACCCTTGCTCATTTAAATTGTCTGTCAGGTATTTTGTCACAAATATGCAGAAGTAACTAATATAGAAGGGAAGTTAAGGATGAAGATACTTTATAAGTACAATGTGGTAATTCTAAAAATAGTGGAGGGATTGAGAAGTGTTCTAGAACTGGAGTGCCAGGAGCAAATGATTTCAGAGAAGGCAGGAGCAGCGTGGTCATACTGCTATCCACAGTCCTGATCAAGACTATCTTATGCTTCACCAAGGAATCTAGTATTTTAGGGACCTGGAGGAAAGAAGAGAATGTTTTGAATAAAAAAATAACCTGGAGATTTCAATGTCAATGAAGTCAAGATCATTCAATTAGAAAGACATCTAACAAAATAAGAACTAAAAGAGACTGTTCATTGGAATTGGCAGGTGACCTTAGCAAATGTTACTAGAATTCAGGCATAGTTTTATGTGCATATCCTGGGTAGAAAAGCATCAACATATACACAAAGATTACATATTTACTGAAATACTGAGGTTATCTCAAGAGGCAGAGGAAAAACCCAAGAAAAAGGATTTTTAGCTATTTGTAAAGTTATCATTCAAATATTTTGAATCAAATACAGTTTAAATGTTATCTTAATTAAGCCTATATAGCAAGTATATTCGTGTACATATTATTGTTTCTATACTTTTATTTAAAATAGTCCATAATTTTAAGTATTTTATTGTTATTTTATGTATATGAATATATTGCCTGCATGATGAAAGTTACCCTTGTCATACAGTGCCCACAGAAGTTAGAAGAAAACTTCTCCTTAAAACAGTAAACTTATGCATCAAAAATTTCTAAAGAGACTAAGAAAAAGATGAAAAATATGTTTGGCAGGATGCATGAGCTCTGGTGGAGTGGGGTGGGGGAGAGGAATGAGGAAAGGGTCTAGACTTGATTGGAAATTTTGTATGAATGCACAAACACAAAGCTTTAATAAAAATTGGCTTAAAAGAAGAAGTCAGAAGAAGGCATTGGATTCCCCTGTAATTGAAGTTAAGGACAGTTGTTAGCCTCTCTGTGGGTGCTCTGAATTGAACCCAGGTCCTCTGTAAGAGCAGCCAATGCTCTTAACCAATGAGAAAACTCTCCAGCATAATAGTTCACAATTTTTAGTATTGGCTAAACAATATTTTTTTCAAAGAGAAAACTTTGAAGGTAAAAATTCATGTATGTAGCCGGCCCAGAGGGACCGCGCTCGGGTGAGCAGGGTCGCGTTTCCCTCTGCTCTGGTCCCGGCTGGACTTGTGGGCGGGAACCGGGGTCGCAGGGGAGACGCCATAACGCGCCAGGCCAGGTACACAGCTCCTCAGCTCTAGGCGGGGTCTGGCGGGGGGCAGCTGGGAGAGGGTCTCGCTGTGAACCCGTCTACGGGGTCCCCGGCCCAGAGGGACCGCGCTCGGGTGAGCAGGGTCGCGTTTCCCTCTGCTCTGGTCCCGGCTGGACTTGTGGGCGGGAACCGGGGTCGCAGGGGAGACGCCATAACGCGCCAGGCCAGGTA
>VZQC01015009.1:415945-434282 GCA_009823505.1 Rhizomys pruinosus
AAGTAAACAGCTATCTAAGCTTAGGCGGGGGTCTGGCGTGGGGAGCCAGCTGGGAGAGGGTTCGCTGTGAACCGTCTACGGGGTCCCCGGCCCAGAGGGACCGGGGCGCGGGCTAGATCAGGCACACCAATACCCCCCCCCCCCCCCCGCGCTTGCCAAGTGAATTGCTAGAATCCAAAGTGGTCTTCCTTTTGGGAACCTTCAGAACAAAAGAGAAGACTACTAGGCTTCCAATCCAATATATACACAAAACGAAAAACCTGAAACCTAGCCAAGTCAATACACCATAAAAATAAAAAAATAAAAAAAATAAAAACATCAAAAAACAACAAAAAAAAAAAGAGAAAAAAAAAAAAAAAAAAAGTCGTTTGTGACTGAACCACAAATGGGAAATCCATATGCCAGGACACGACGAAGGGACAACATGGGAAAGGCACAGGATACTCCACACCAGGCCCTACCAAACCTGGAGGAGATAGCCACAATGGATCCCTGGGGGACCCAAGGAACCTCTTAGACGAATAATTGCAGACATCGCAGAGAAATTAAAGAATAGAAGAGAAGTCATGGAACTAAAGAGAGAGAAGAAAACTCAAAAAGGACCTAGAGGGATACAATCAAACTCAGAAAGAAACTAAAAGGAACAGAATGACAATACTCCAGAAAGAACTGAGGGAGAAAAAAAAACAAAAAAATAAAAACACTGAAAAAGGAAGCCAACCAAAGAGAAGGGCACCAAGAAGAGATTGAGAAACAAAAAAGAGTTGAGAAGCTCAAAATGGAAATGGAGTTACTAAAGAAAAAACAGGAGGAAACAAAAAAGGAATTAGAACACTCAGTCAATCAGAAGAAAGAAAAAGAAAAGCCTCAACGTAGAATAGAGGAAGCAGAAGAACAAAGAATCAGCCTGGAAGATTAACACAGAGCAATTAAAAAGCTCAATAAAGATTATGAAAAATTTAAAATACACAAAGTGGAACAACCAGGATATGGGACATTATGAAAAGACCAAACCTCCCATTATAGGAATAGAGGAAGGAGAAAATCTCAAGGATATAGTTTGATCAGATCTTCAACAGAATTAAAGATGAAAATTTCCCCAAAAAAAATAGCCAAGCCCCATACCAATAAAGGAAGCACAATAGGACCCCAATAGACAAGATCAAAAAAGAAACTCCCCAGCCGCTCATAGTTAAAATGCTGGATGTGCCAAAACAAAGACAAAATTTGGGAACCACAAGACGAACAACAACATACTATAATAAAAAGGAACTCAAGATTACATATGACTTCTCGCTGCAAACCTTGAAAGCAAGAAGAACATGGAGAATAGCATTCCCTGTGTTAAACGGATACTATGGATGCCTAACCCAGATATCTTTACCCAGCAAAATGTCGGATTATACTTGAAGGAAGGAGAAAAATCTTCCATGACATAACAAGATGAGGAATACACGTCTGGAAAACCAAATCTTCTAATACTTGGAAGCAATTCAAAAAGATGAAACAAAAAAAAATCCTCAAACACCTAGGAAAGAACAATAACAAAAAAATAACCATCGGAACAAAATCAGAGGCTAGACACTCATTTGATCAACTTGATTGAACAAACAACCTGTCACCCCCCACTGGATGGTGGGGCTGTAGGTGTTTGGGCACAACAGCCTGCAGATAGGTTTTGCATGAAGGATGCTTGTACTCATGGATTATCACTTATAGCTAAAAATGAAAAAAAAAAACTGAGAGAAAGATGCAGGACAGTTATGGCAGAATGCATGATCTGGGATGGGGTGGGGGTGGGGGGGAGGGAAAGGGAAATAAGCCTGAACTGAATTGGAAAAATGTATGAAATGCACAAAGCATCAATAAAAACTAATTAAAAAAAATTCATGTATGTCACGATGTTTTTTAAATTTTTTTAATTATTATTTCTTATGTGTATGAATGTACTGTCTGCACGTAAATTGGTGCATCCGTGTCATGCAATGTTGTGGAGGTCAGAAGAGGGTGTTGGATTCCCCTGGAACTGGAGTTGAAGATGGTTCTTAGCCACCATGTGGATGCTGGGGATTGAACCCAGGTCCTCTGCAAGAGCAGTTGGCACTCTTAACCACTGAGCCATCTCTTCAGCCCCATGTCACAATGTTTGATCCTAGAGAAAATTAACTAAGGTGATAGGAGTCTTATTCAATACACAGGGTAATAGGATTCTAAGGCCCCACTATGGGGTTCTTGTCATTCTCCACCTGCATTGGTCACTGCCAAAATGGATATCTGTCTTTCTCCTGGTTACACGTATTCAATGTTTGCCATTTGTCTTATGGGTAAAAACAAAATTCCTGTCATAGCAAAAGCTCCCTTCTAATTTTGCATTCTCATCTATCATCCTCTTTTCTTTCTTTTTCTTCTATCTCTTCCCAATCCAGAAAGACACTGTAGGTAGACATACCAGTCTTCATTTGATCACTTGCACCTGCTCTTGTCCTTGATGGTTTCATGATTAAGAACATGTAGCTGCTTTTTCAGAACCTGTCCTTCTCACCCTACCTCAATGATATAATTTGGATCTTGAACATCCCTCAAAGACCCATGTGTTGAGTGCTTGGCCATTAGCCTGTAGAGCTGTTGGAAGGTACTAGAACCTTTAAGGGAGACAATGAAGGAAGTTTGATCAAAGGTTATGCCTTTGAAGGGGATATTGGGACTTTATTGTGCTCCTCTACTTCCTGAACAGTATGAAGTGAGCAGCTTTCTTTCTCACATGCTTAGCCATGATGTCCTGCCTCACGCAGGCTCAAAACCAGAGTCAAATGTGGACTGAAACCTCCAAAACTATGAATCAAGATAAACCTCTCCTCTTATTAATTTGATTTATCTAAAGTATTTTATTGTGATAATACCCACCATGCCATGTTCAAACAAATCAATAAAATCTGTCACCTTCCTAGCCACCAGTGCACACCATTCCCCCTTTATGTTAACACTGAAGCTCAAGGATAACCTGCCATGTGCATTCCAATTAGTGGCTCATATAGTGGGCTCACCTACCAGATAGAGCAAAATGGGAAGAGCTACTTAGGTTTCACTTCCCCTGGGCCTAAAAGAGACCTGGTGTATTACAGACTGTCTGTAATTTTACAAAAGAATAATTGAATGGCTGGCTGGCTGGCTAGATGGATGGATGGATGGATGGATGGATGGATGGATGGATGGAGACACACTTACAGGAATGTGGTGGTTTGATTGAGAAATGTCTCCCATAGGCCATGGTAGTAGAAAACTTTGCCCACAGTTGCTGGTGCTTTTTGAGGAGGTTTAGAAAGTGCAGCCTTGCTGGAGGAAGAGTGTCATCAAGGGCAAGGCTTGAGAGTCCAGACCCTAGCCCCATTTCCAGTTTGCTCTCTCTGCTTCCTGTTTAGGGTTGAAGATGTGAACACTCAGCTTCCTCCTTCTGCCACCTGCTGCCACAACTGCCCCACCATTCTGGACTCTCCCTGTGAAAGTGGAAGCCAAAAATAAACCCTCCCATAGATCACTTTTGGTCACAGTGTTTTTATCACAGCAGCAGAAAAGTAACCAATACATGAATATTGAGTTTGGTTTGTAATTGTGTAATTAAGATTATATTCTGAGAATTCTTTTATTTCTTTTTTCTTTTTTCTTTTTTTATTTAATTTTTATTCATTTATTTTTTAAAGGATTCACAATATAAAGGCACAGTTGTTTTCAGATCACATTAACGTTGCTCAGTTTGACATACAATTAGGTAATTGGTGCTAGCATCCACAGATGAGGGATACCATTCATTGTTTGTTTTTCTGGGACTGTGTTACTTCACTCAGCATGATATCTTCTAGCTCCATCCATTTACCTACAAAGCTCATGATGTCATCTTTCCTTACTGCTGCACAGAACTCCATTGTGTAGATGTACCACATTTTCTCTATCCACTCATCAGTTGAAGGGCATTTGGTTTGGTTCCAGCTCTTTTTTATTGTGAAGAGAGCTGCAATAAACATGGCTGTGCATGTATCTCTGCAGTAAGATGAGTCTTGTGGGTACATACCCAGGAGTGGTATGACTGGGTCAGGTGGCAAGTTCATTCTGAGTCTTCCAAGGGTTCTCCACACTGCTTTCCATAGTGGTTGTACGAATTTACATTCCCACCAGCAGTAGTGGATGAGTGTTCCCCTTTCCCCACAACTTCTACAGCACTTGGTATCATGTTTTCTTGATCCTAGCCAGTCTTATTGGCGTGAGATGACATCTTAAAGTGGTTTGAATTTGCATTCCCTTAATTATTAGCAATGTTGGACACTTTTTAAGATGTTTCTCAGCCATCTCTAATTCCTCACTTGTGAAGTCTCTATTCAGTTCTTTGCTCCATCTATTGAGTGATTCATTTGTTTTCTTCTTTGTTTTTTGAGTAGTTTCTATATTCTGGAAATCAATGCTTTGTCAGATGTAACTGTAGTGAAGGTTTCTTCCACTCTGGGTTTTCTCTTCATTTACTTGATAGTTTCTTTTGATGTAGAGAAGCTTTTGAGTTTAATGAGGTCCCATTTGTTAATTGTTGACCTTAATTCTTGTGCAGCTGCTGTCTGATTTAGGAAGTCTTTTCCTATGCCTATGTCTTATAGTCTGCTGCCAAATTTTTCTTCTATTGCCTTCAGAGTTTTGGATTTCACGTTGAGGTCTTTGATCTATCTGAAGTTGGCTTTTGTATAAGGTGAGAGGTAGGGGTTTAATTTCATTCTTCTACCAGTGCTGATCCAGTTTTGCCAACACCACTTGCTGAAGATGCTGTCTTTCCTCCATTGTGTCTTCTTGGCCCCCTTGTCAAATATGAGATGGCTGAAATTGTATGTGCTCAAGTTTGGATCTTCAGTTTTGTTCCATTGGTCAACAGGGGTGGTGGGGGTGGGGCGGGGGGAGTTGCTGATCTCAAACCCACCTTTTATACCAAAGACTCACACAAACCCATCTTTTATACCAGCTGGGAGGACAACTCTGCCCCCACTGCCACACCAGCCAATTGGGCCAAAGACAACAAAGACAAGGAAATCCAATCAATCTGCCTGGCTGAAGCACCCAGCTCCTACCTGTGCTTCAGGTGGTCTTGGGAGATCCCCATGTTCTTTGTTTTTTTTGTGTGTGTCTGTTAGTTGTTGTAAGTGCTTAAAATTTTCACATAAACTTTCATAACCTTTGTCAACTTCTATGCAAAAGCCTGCTGATGTGCTGCCTGACCACACTGTGTAATTTGTGAGGTAAAGAGGTTTGTTTCTTCACAGTTTTGGAGGCTATGAAATCTAAAAGCAAGGCCTTGACATTGTGGACAGTCTCAGCACAGGTGTCAGGGTTTTGTGGGATAGCAGCAGAGATAGAAGAGGATGGGAGGAAGGAGGGGACCCACTGTCCTGCTTCTGGGTCACCTTTTATTTAATACTTTTTTATTTTATATTATGGCAAAATATGCATATATACCCTCCACACATAAGTCAAAATTACAAATTCTGAAAATAAACTATACGTTGATTCCTAACACCTTTTAAACCATCCTCCTGGTCAGGAGCGGCTCTGAGAAGCTCTTATATTGTTAATTTATTTAATTGCTAACAGCTTTTAAATCTGCACACTCTTTTTTTTTTTTTTCGGACAATTCAGCCTTTATTTTTGAAAATAATACTGTAGATTCCACTTTCTTCCATGAAACTGAGGTCAGGCAAGAAACAAAATATGCAAATTCTTCTCCAACCTGCCATCCGCGATCTGACCTGGGAGGACGGACGTGGGCATGCTTGGGAGGCAGACCTGAGCTGTCCTGCTCTTAGCTGCTTCCCTCAGAGATGGCCAGCATGAGCCAGTCCTCAGGGAGGAGCCTGTCCACCACACTCCAGGGAAGAGGCAGTCACTGTCTTCTGCCAGGCCAGGGCTGAGCTCTCCTAACCAAATGCACAATAACGGATTTTTCAGAAAGGAGGGGGGACGAGGCAAGTAAAGTTAGTGCCAAGACTGGCTATCTCCCTGCCTTTTCTGACAGCTGGTTCTAGCTCAGCAAGCGTCTTGCTTTTCCTCTTCCATTTTCCATCTCACAATCACAAATTACTAGGCTTCGGGAAAGGAGAGCTTAGAGGTTGGCGATAAGGAGAGAGGCCAAGAGGAGAAAACCCTAGCAACCTAGCAACTCCAACTGACCCGGATCCTTCTCCGCTAACCCAGTCCCACACTGGGGGCAGGCAGAGAAAGGAGAGCAGGGACAGAAGGTGGGCTCATGGGCTGGCAGGAGCCAGGTCAGGAAGAACAGGCCTGGTTAAGAGAGCAGGAGTTGCCAACCTCTTTGTAGATACAGGAAGGAAATCTCAGGACACTATGTGTCTGGCCCCAGCAAGAACAAGTCTCCCCGTACCACACAGTGGCTTCTCATTCAATTTCCCCCAATAAACCTCACAATAGTTCTCCTGATCTGACTCCCTTGACAACGGGAGTATAACTTTCATCTTGTGATTTGAGCACTTGAGTGCCACTCTGGGGAAAAAAAGAACAAGAAAGAAAGAAAAAGCAAAGAAAAAAAAAGAAGCACAGACCCAAGTAGGGAGCACAGACAGGACGGTGTAGCCCAGAAGCTGCAGGCCGGTCCCAGATGATGAAGAGGAAGCACAGACCCAGGTAGGGAGCACAGATAGGGCGTTATAGTCCAGGAGCTGCAGGCCATCCCAGATGATGAAGAAGAAGCACAGACCCAGGTAGGGAGCACAGACAGGACGGTGTAGCCCAGGAGCTGCAGGCCGGTCCCAGATGATGAAGAAGAAGCACAGACCCAGGTAGGGAGTACAGATAGGGCGTTGTAGTCCAGGAGCTGCAGGCCCGACCCAGATGATGAAGAAGAAGCACAGACCCAGGTAGGGAGCACAGACAGGACGGTGTAGCCCAGGAGCTGCAGGCCGTCTCAGATCATGAAGAAGAAGCAGAGACCCAGGTAGGGAGCGCAGACAGGACGGTGTAGCCCAGGAGCTGCAGGCCGGTCCCAGATGATGAAGAAGAAGCAGAGACCCAGGTAGGGAGCACAGACAGGACGGTGTAGCCCAGGAGCTGCAGGCAGTCCCAGATGATGATGTGGCAGGGAAGGGACCCAGCAGGGAAAGGCAGGTGCTGTTATCTCCAACTAGGATCATAGCCATCCCAGGTCTATGGGAGTGCCAGGTGGACATGCTGGCCCCGCCCTGGTAGCCAGCTCTGGGGACACCAGACTTAAGGTCATCATCACACCCAGGCCTTAGCAAAGGCCTTAAAGCTATTTCTGCTCCTGTACTGTACCCGCAACCTCCCCAGCCTCCTTCAGATGTTTGTGGACTCTTTACCTTTGCTCAACTCTGTTTAGAGCTAGCTAAATAGCCCATTTTACCGGGGCACTCCTCAACGCCGGACATTTTAGAGTTAGACTGGCTGCAGCAGGCTTTCACGCCTCTCACAGTTTCTACTCTAAAGCTGTTCATGGATTTTGATGATTCAGCAAATGGAACCTTAAAATTAATTTCTGGTCTGGGGATGCAGCTCAGTGGTAGAGCATTTATCCAGCATTGCATGAGGTTCTGGGTTCAATTCCCAGCATAAAAATGAATAATTTCACCAGGCATGGTGGTGCACGCCTTTAATCCTAGCACTTGGGAGGTAGAGGCAGGTGGATCTTTGTGAGTTCAAGGCCAGCCTGGTCTACAGAGTGAGTTCCAGGACAGCTGGGGCTACGGGGAGACCTTGTCTCAAAAAGACCAAAAAAAATTAATAATTTCAAATTGTCAGTTGCTCATATATAGACACTATTAATTTTTAAGATAATGCTCTTGTGTTCCACAGCTTTGTTAAACTTTCTTGACTCTGCCCCAGTGATTTCATGTACAGGGTAGTAATGATAATCTAGTCATTAGAGTCAACTCGAGAATTTAGAATTTACATTATAAATATTCAATAAATTCTAGGTATCATGGTGATAATTTCAATGATTGAAATTTATTTTTTGTGTGTGCTCCTTCCTTGAAGACCTTGATTTCCTTGAAGGAGCTGCATCTAATTCATTTTTCAGACAGTACGTTCCATGGCAATACTAGCTGCTACATAAACAGTCAGTGTTTACTGACTGAATATTAGTGCTGGTTGGGAGAAGGATGTTGACTGAGAAAATAGGAAGCAGAAGACGGAAACAAAGAAAAGAAGGTTTGGACCTGGGCAACAGCTCAGTGGTGTGGTATAAGGCCTGTGTAGCATATACTAAGTCCTGGGTTCAGTACCTTGCAGTGCCAAGCAGACAGACAAAGAGTGAGCAAGTAAACAGGTAAAGAAACAAAGACAAAGTTTTGTTTCTTGGAGTAAGAATAATGCAGAAGAGAGGTGAGACCGATTCCTAGGTTTCTGGCTTAAGTGCTTGGCGGTTGCTAACTTAGTTCACTTTCTGGGAGGGAAACTAAAGGGTTCTGGGAAAGGGGAGAGCTTCAGTAGAACTCACAGAACAACAACCGTATATGGAAGCACTGCTGTAACCGAACTTTCGGTGGTATTCCTCGTCTGGGTCCACTTTTGTGAACTTTGGTAGCATCTGTTTGGAAACTTAAATGAATTAAAGTAGAAGATTGTTTGCAAACAATTATTTTTTTTTCTGAGGCAAATATTTAGTCATCTTTTGAAGCAGTCCAGGTCATGACAGGTAATTACAGCCTGTTCTGTCTAGAGAGGCAGGAGCCAGACAACATCCCATGGGCTTATATGTCATTTTTCCTTTTTGAGAAATAATAATCATTGTGTCCCTTGATATCGAGGGACCTCAGTACCAGAAATACAGTCTTAGAATGTCATGTCTTGGACATGTCTGGAAAATGCTTCTTCCTTGTGTAAGAGAATTGACAATAGGGCAGTTACTACATGGCTTGGTACATCTGGTTGTGACTAGATAGCAGCCTCCTGCTTTCTCTCTAGAACTCTGTGTGGTTTGGATGGTCTGAGATGAACAGGTGGATGTTGTTTCTGGCCAGACCTTTCAGTACAGTTAATGTGAAATGTGTCTGTTTAATTAAATTAAAATTGCCTTTGCAAAGTAAATTCTCCTGAGAGGGATGTTTTTCTGAACTTTTGAGAGGGCACTTAAGACAGATGATGGAGATCCTTCTCAAGGGTAACATGGGTCCTTGGGTGGTAGGCACACAAATGAGTGCTGAGGACTTTGGGTGGTGGGGAGACTCTGACGAGGCTGTGAAGCACTTCAATGTCCATTATTTTCAGGCATGCCGGAGATAGCATTGTTGCTCCAGATGAACTAAGAGTGCTGGGTGACTGCATTCTGGCGGAGGCCTCATCTGGCTGGGACCCATGTATCCTCATTTATTGCTAGTAATGCATGATTCACAGAACAGCTGCATTAGAAAGGGAGATAGACAGGCAAGGAAATGATGCTTGATTTTTTAAAATTTTATTTATTTTTTATGTGTATGAATGTACTGTCTGCATGTAGGTTGGTGCATCGTGCAGTGCCATGGTGGTCAAAAGAGGGTGTCGGATTCCCCTGGAACTGGAGTTAAAGATGGTTCTCAGCTGCCATGTGGGTGCTGGGGATCAAACCCGGGTCCTCTTCAAGAGCAGTCGGCGCTCTTAACCAACCGCTAGGCCATCTCTCCAGCCCCCATACTTGATTTTTGAGACAGTCAGATGATCGTAATCTGAAAAGGGACCTTTCCCAAATCTCAATTTTCCTTATGAAATGAAAGATGTCTATTGTTTTTTCATTGAGTCTCCAGGGTTACCCTAGTGATACCAACACTGCAGAATCAACCCTTTTATCTCCCTCTGTGGTCCCTGAAGTCAGAGGCCAAGCAAAGGCATCATACTGATTTTCTTCCCATGCTTATAAAGAAGTCAGTCTCTGCGGTGAGGAAATTTTCCTCCCTTTCTCCTCCTCAGTGAACCTTTTCTTGAAAAAATAACGAACCGTGCTCTTGAACTATGCTGACCTTAAAGTGTTTGTGGCAGCGTTGCTCTGCTGGCTGACGTTAGACATCACAACAGCGAGACTCTGGCCTTAGCCCTGTCTCTCATCAGCAGTGGATGGCATCCAGGATCCAGGCACTCAGGTGGCCCTGGTGCTGATGCCAGATGGGAAAAGGGGAAGAGACAGAACCCTGAAGCACCATGCAGGAGGCTAATTTGGACTAGATCTGAGGGTGACGAATTCACTTTGACCATATGCCATAGGCCTGAATGCAGCCCCTTGGCACGGTGCTCCTAGGAATGGTCACTTTCTGACAACATCTCTGTCTTGGATGGTGGAAAGCAGCCATTCCTACTACCAGACTGTGTGGGAAAAGCAGATGCAGTGTCTAGACAAGTCCAGTGTAGTGCAAAAATTTGCTCATGAAACTTAAAAAAACATTGTAATTTTAAATTTTGTTTAGCTAAAACATGGGAATAAGGACAAGGCATTACTGTGTTTTAAGACAGTTCTTAGTTCTATGCAGCAGTAAAGAAAGATGACATCATGAGCTTTGCAGGAAAATGGCTGGAACTAGAAGACATCATGCTGAGTGAAGTAGCACAGTCCCAGAAAGACAAACGACGAATGGGATCCCTCAACTGTGGATGATAGAGCCAATTGCCTAGTTGTAAGTATTTCTTGTGAATGGCCCCTTGAGCTTTGTCCAAGCAGTTGGGAGTGATGTATATTGGAAACAACAACAACAACAACAACAACAACAACAACAGAAGAAAGGACTACATCAAAGAACTGACTGAAACAGTGAACTTCTGCTCAAAACACTCAACTTCCTCATGGAGAATTTTGAGAAAGACTGAGAAAGAGATGAAAAGCATGTTTGGCAGAATGCATGAGCTCTGGTGGGGTGGGGGGATAGGGTGGGGGACACGGGTTTAGATTTGATAATCTTGTACAAAATATATATAAAAAAATAAAAAATTAAAAGCAAAAAAAGAGACAGTTCTCAAATTGTCTTCAATTGCTATTTTTATTTTTTAATATTTTATTTATTATTTTTATTTTTATGTGTATGAATGTATTACCTGCATGTGTATAAGGGCCCATGCCATGCAATGGCTGCTGAGGTCAAAAGAGGGCATCAGATCCACTGGAACTTGAGTTAGCCACTATGTGGGTTCTGGGATTTGAACCCAGGTACTCTGTAAGAGCACTGAGTGCTCTTAACTGCTGAGCCATCTCTCCAGCCCCGACACATGCTATTTTTTTTTTTTTTTTTTTGGTCTTTTCGAGACAGGGTCTCCCCGTAATCCCAGCTGTCCTGGAATTTGCTCTGTAGACCAGGCTGGCATTGAAATCACAAAGATCTGCCCACAACAAAATATGAAATATATTAAAAAGGTACTCCTGGGGTTGGAGAGATGGCCTAGTGGTTAAGAGCACTGAGCATTCTTGCAGAGGACCCAGGTTCCATCCCCAGCACCTACATGGTGGCTGAGAACCGTCTGTAACTCCAATTCCAGGAGAACTCCAGTTCTAGGGGAATCTGATGCTGTCTTCTGACCTCTGTGGCATTGCATGACAGGGGTGCACAAACCTACTTGCAGACAGTACAGTCATACACATAAATAAATAAAAATAAAATAAAATAAAAATTAAAAACATGTTCAAAAATAAATAAAAATCTGAGCTAATTTTTTTGTAAAATCAGACTAGCTGTAATCAGACATTTTGGGGGTCTTTTTGAGGCAGGGTCTCCCTGTAGCCTCAGCTGGCCTGGAACTTGCTTTGTAGACCAGGCTAGCCTGCCTCCGCTTCCTGAGTACTGGAATTAAAGGCATGTGCCACTATGCCTGCCTGATGTTTTAACTTAGACTTTTTCATCTACAAACTAGGTAAATATGCTAACTTCTCTTTAAAGTCTTCTACTGGACATACTTCTATTTTTTTGAAGATTGATCAAAGAGTGAATATATATTTTAGAATAGTGTATAAAATGTTTCTTTCAATGAAACTGTTCCTAGATATAAATATTTATTTTTGCTATGTTAGTTTCCTTAGCTCACTGGGAAAGCACACTGTCTTTAATCTGTAATCCTAGAAATTAAGGTAAGGTGTGATTTAAATTATACTTCATTAACAATGTCTTTAAGCCGATATTGTTTAAAATGCATTCTCCCTCTGTCTTTCCATTTCTGTTCTCTCTCTCTCTCTCTCTCTCTCTCTCTCTCTCTCTCTCTCTCACACACACACACACACACACACACACATGCCAGAACTCTGGCTTTCATGGGAGAGTCTGCCTTGATGCACCCTGGCTACCTGTAGGTGTAGAGGTTTCCTGGCAGGTGACTACTACACTATCACTGCCAAGGGGGACCAGTGCAAGCATGTCTGTGCAGCAAGGACCACAGCATCTGGACAGAGGTGTGCCTTCAAACCTGAGGAAAGTTTAGTGAGTTACAGGGGACACAATACCACTGAATTATGGGAGTTTAGCATTTTTATGTCAAGGGAACCCAGGCTATTGATCCTGTTTTAAGGGAGGAAGTGTTAACTTTAAAAATTTTCCCCTCCCTGAAGTCCAGTGTTCCAGAGACAGCTTGTTTCATTTTCAATACTCCTGTAAGTGGTGAGTTCTTTAATGTGTACTGTTCTGTTTATGTCTGATACAGTCAGTACATGTGGTATCCCTCCTTATATGGTATGATGGTGGATTTCATGTGCATGTAGGGTAGGTAACTCTGTCTTGCATATCCTGGAAAGAAGAGATGCTCCTCACTGGCATGTGCCTGTTGGTGTGTACTGGAGTGATAAGGAGTTGTAGCAGTCCTAGGAATTTGAGACACAAGTCATGTGCACATGCATTCTGTATCTTTGGTTTTTAGGTGAAGAGACTTTTGATTGAGGAACATGGCTGACTTTCTGTCTGTTCTTTTCACAATCTTCTCCAGTGAGGAACTGTCAATGTCAACTACATTGACAAGTAACTGGTCACCTTGAACAGGTGTAGCCAACATGTTGAAGGTCAAAAAGCACTAGGAATTCATCACCTTCCCACAGTCCTGGATAAGTACATCTGCTCGTGTCCCTCAGTTTCTCCTTAGCTGAGCTGTCCAAATGACAGTGGTAGAGGGCATGAGCAGACCCTGTTAGACATACATGGGGGCTCACAACTTCAGCACAGCTTAGTACTAAGATAATATAACCTCCACCTAGTGGATGCCTGGTTGCCTCACTTCCCCACTGGTTAGGAATAGGTTAAAGAAAAAACAGGCCATTTGCCCTTGCATGCAGCATAGCATCGCCCATGTCTGTTTGTGCATGGGATAGGGTGTACTCTAGACAGAGGTTCAGAGACCTCATCTGTCCCCCCCTCCCCTCGAGTTACTGTGATCCCTGACATTTGCTGGATTTTCTGAATTGTTTTTCATTTATTGAGTGGATGCCTTTGATTAAAATGATCTGTGATAACCTGTGGTTTCTACCTGTGGCAGTGATTCTAAATGTAAGAAGTGGTTTCTAGAGAGCCTGCTAGTACCTGGACTTTGTATGAATGGGAAGCAGTGTATAGAAGCACTTGGGGTATGCTTAGGAATGTTTTCACAGGTTCTTAGGGGTTTCTTGACTTTCCCAAGGGAATGAGACAGTGCTGTGGAGGAGGTGGCTGTGGCAACATGATGTTGCTCTAGAAAGTGCCTCATTTGGAGAGCCAGGATTGACAGAGGCAGCTTAGGGGATGGTTGTCACACACAAAGGTGAGCAGCCATGTCCCTAGGTATCCTTCAGTTTCATTCAACAAGCACAACTGACACCTGAGAGAAGTTTATAACAACTTCGTAACAATATGCAGGTATTCTCCAATACCTGTTTAAGTGGAATACTCCATCTTGAAGGAGGGAGAAATAATTAATTGGATCATGGAGATATAATGCTTTACTGTAAATTCAAAAAAGCCAGTGGTTAAATTTCCAAATGGACTCAGAAAAACCTTAGATGTCTTCTCTGTGAGGTCTCTGGGGATAAAATGAACTAAGCAGTTCTCCTTAGAACTGTGGGCAGTTCTGTGTGGACATAGTCAGATCTTTGTGTTCTTTGCCAATCTCTCAGTTCAATGACTACAAAGCCTTTTCCTTTATGGCCAGTGGAAACATTTTCTCTTTCTCTGAGCCATAGAAATTCACAGTGTTCCCATACCTCAATGTCGGTTCACATTGCTCCCAGGGCACTGACCTCATGCAATACATTATCCAAAGCCTTTGAGTTCTTGAACTAGGTGATTGCAAGAGAAAAGGTTTTTCTAACTATCTGGGCTTTCACCTTTACAACCACTCAACTAATTCAGATTCAGTTCATACAAAGAAATAAAGTTAAGAGGAAAAAACATGGTTAATAATCTATTGAAATGTTTTGTCACCAAAGGAATTGGTCTTCAAGAGGATATTTACACCCTCAGACAAGATGTATTTGAAGATGAAAAATTATGATAGATGAGGTGGTGTGGAAGAAAAACACTGACTC
This sequence comes from Rhizomys pruinosus, assembly GCA_009823505.1. NCBI lineage: Eukaryota > Metazoa > Chordata > Mammalia > Rodentia > Spalacidae > Rhizomys > Rhizomys pruinosus. The sequence goes on from VZQC01015009.1 coordinate 430,440, forward strand.
AGTAAATGAAACACCTAAGAGAAGCTTTTCTATCCCTTCACTACACAGAAACAAAACTTCAAGGATAGTCAAGCTTGAGCTGTGAAGAACACTGACTGACAGTCCTCAGTGACGTATCTTCACTGCAACCTCTACACACAGGATGAGTGCATTTCTCAACTCTCATTAGAGAAATTTCCTTATGCAGCAGATGGTGATTAACACAGAAGCCCACCACTGGCCACTGTGCAGAGAACAAGAGGCTACAGAGTGAGTATCCCTGAATAGGACGCCTGTTTCAAATCCCTGCCTCCCAAGCTCAGGGATCATTGCAGAAGAAGAAGCAGAAGGATTGTAGGAGCTGCCGGGTGTGTGTGTGTGGGGGGGGGGGTGGACGGCAACAGAAAACAGTTCTCCCGACAGGTGGCCATTTACTTACATGAACTCACAACAGTGGTGGTAGCACGCACAAGTCCCATGCAAGCTCAGACTACCAAAATCCCACCAAAAACATGGAGAAGTGGAGAAGAAATCCCAACCCAACCTAAGGAATTTTGGCTACTGATTGCTGCTGGGAGGGGGGAGAGACAGTTTCTTACAGAGATGTGACTGTTGGTAGTTAAGGTTCCAGTGGTTGGACCCACACTGAAGGACATTTGGAGAAAAATGTCAGACTCTATAAGGGTAATAATAATATATACTATATATATATATACTTATGATATATATTATATATTAATATAGTAGATATATGATATAATAAGTATTATATATATGATTATATATATATATATAAGGTATATATACTATATATACATATATACTTATATATTAGAGTACATTAAACTGGACAGGGGCAGTAAGGAGAGGTGTAGGATAGGAGAAGAGATTTAAATACCATCCAATTAAAGTGCATGAAAAATGCAAAAATTTTTTTGTCTTTTTTTTGAGACAGGGTCTCCCTGTAGCCCCATCTGTCCTGGAACTTGCTTTGTAGGCCAGGATGGCCTTGAATTCACAAAGAAAAGCCTGCCTCTGCTGCCCAAGTGCTAGGATTAAAGGTATGTGCCACCACGCCTGGCAACATTTTCAATTAAAATCTAAAAAAGAACAGTGACTGAATCCTTCAGTGTTCTTATGTTTCTTATTTTAATTTGGATTTGTAAGTTATCTGATTTTGAGAAGGATTGCCACCTTATTCTCTCAAAGGCCTCTGTCTTAAACTGAGGAGAAAAGAAGCCTAAGTGGTGGAAGCTTTGAAGGCTGTCCTGACCTATGAAGAGAGATTCATCCTTTGTACATGAGCCCAGTGGCAAAGGTGCCATCTTGGGGCAGGTTTACATGGCAGGTCTTTGGACCTCTCTCTGTGGCCTGAAATGCAAAAGCTTGACCTTCATTATGTCTGAGTAAAGCATTTCCCCTTGGCCACATAGAGCCTCAGGGATCTGGGCATGACAAACGTAGGTCCAGTGAGTTGCATACACTCTGACATACTTCAAACAAGATTCCATGGTCAGGGGTGAAAGGTGGGGGGCCAAGGGGGAGGCAGAGGTAAACAAGTAACTGGAGGGCAAATGCCTTTTATTTTTGTTTTTAAATAGTGAGTACACTATTATGTGGCTATTAAAGGAAAAGAGCTATTTACAGGGATGTCAAGGATATGCCCTTAAGCAACCTTGCCCCCCCCCCCGCCAAATAACACAAGCAAATGAACAACAGTGATTCCTTAATAAAGGAATGTCAAGGAACAAGATCCATGAACTCCATGTACTTACAAATTACAGAGTTGCTGCTTCACAGCTCCCTGGCATCTTCTCAAGGCTTAATGGCCAAGGCTTTGGGGGCTTTGAATACATGGAAGAATCATTAGTAAGAACTCATGGTGCGGATGGACCACAGCCTTTCCTAAAACTCCAAACCTGGAAGTTTAATTTCAGAATTGTTTGATTTAAAAACAGAAAATGTGAAATTCAAGTGTGGTAGTATATGCCTGCAATCCTGGCACTCAGAAAGTAAAATAAAAGCCTATAGATGGGGGGGGAGAGAGAGAGAGAGAGAGAGAGAGAGAGAGAGAGAGAGAGAGAGAGAGAGAAAAAACATCCTTGAGGGGATGCATAGGATGAGCTGGAAAATGTTTATTGCTCCCATATGTGTAGTAGGAAAATAAGAAATAAAAGCCATTTGATATTCAGAATGCAACAAAGCAACAGAGATGGGTAATTTAAGAGTAGAAGCACCAGTGCATTCACAGTATTATCCTAAAAACCTTCTTGTTCTTTTCCTTATGGATATGGGTTGTTTCATAAATAAAATGATAGTATTTTTATTCTCTTTTTAATATTTACCTTTTTGTTGGACATATAATTTTATGTTTTCATATTCTGTAAGATTATAATTATTGATTCTATTATTTATAATATATTTTACATTATACATTTATTATATATTATATAATAGTGCCTTTAAGATGATACTCCATAATTTACTTGTCTGTCAGTTGTTACAGATATACATCCTCATGTTTGTCCATATTAAATATATTAAATTTCTACTTTACTTTTATGATTATTATTATTGATATAGGTTCTCATTTAGCTGAGGCTAGCCTTAAACTCAATATGTACCCAAGACGGGCCTTAAACTCCAGATTTCCCTGTCTGTACTTTCTGAGTGCTAGGATTGCAGGCATATACTACCACACTTGAATTTCACATTTTCTGTTTTTAAATCAAACAATTCTGAAATTAAACTTTCAGGTTTGGAGTTTTAGGAAAGGCTGTGGTCCATCCCACACCATGAATTCTTACTAATGATTCTTCCATGTATTCAAAGCCCCCAAAGCCTTGGCCATTAAGCCTTGAGAAGATGCCAGGGAGCTGTGAAGCAGCAACTCTGTAATTTGTAAGTACACGGAGTTCGTGGATCTTGTTCCTTGACATTCTCAAATTTAAAGAAAAGTAACTGTAAATCAAAAATCTTTCAATGCTTTTTAGATAGGGCCATAATAGTCATTCTTTTGGGGCTTTAAGCTTAGCCCTTGAAATTCTGACCACTAAACTTGTGACCACAAGGAGCACGTTTACTACTTAATTGAATTACAGAGAAATTGTCTTCACCTGTGTATTAATTTTGGTACCAGAAAAACTGTAACAAAAAGATACATAAACTATGGTTTCAATAGTTTAGCTTATTTTTCTCCACCATCTAAAACTCCAGAGCTTGCCCAGGTAGCTCAGCATAAGGTACAGGCATTGCTCCACGAAGCTGCCTTTGGGACCCAGGCACCCTACAGGTCTCACTGCTGTTACCATTTCAGGGTCTAAACAAACTTTCAGCAGGGCTGTGGGAGCTGCAGGGCACCTTCATGACCAGGGTTCCAGACAAGTGAGGAGATGTGGCTGTGCTGCGCAGAGTTTCTAGAGTTTAATTTAGAATGGACATTTAAATCCTGATATATACTAGCGAATAAAGCAATCAGAAAGGGTGATGTGACTTAATGGTCTTGCTATAGACAGTGGATTCTCTTTTCCTAACTCCTAGCAAATTGGACAAAATGACTTGAGATGAAAGATGAGAGTTACCAAAAAGGCGTGGTAGAATGTAAGGGCTGCGATTGGGGTGAATGGTGAAACTACAGCAATGTAGTCTGGACACTCATTTGATCAACTTGATTGAACAAACAACCTGTCACCCCCCACTGGATGGTGGGGCTGTAGGTGTTTGGGCACAACAGCCTGCAGATAGGTTTTGCATGAAGGATGCTTGTACTCATGGATTATCACTTATAGCTAAAAATGAAAAAAAAAACTGAGAGAAAGATGCAGGACAGTTATGGCAGAATGCATGATCTGGGATGGGGTGGGG
>VZQC01015009.1:444041-524971 GCA_009823505.1 Rhizomys pruinosus
CTTGTGCAGCTGCTGTCTGATTTAAGAAGTCTTTTCCTACACCTATGTCTTGTAGTCTGCTGCCAAGTTTCTCTTCTATCACCTCCAGAGTTTTGGATTTCACGTTGAGGTCTTTGATCCATTTGGAATTGACTTTTGTACAGGGTGAGAGGTAGGGTTTTAATTTCATTCTTCTACAGGTGGTGATCTGTTTTTAACAGAAGAGCAGGCCAGAACCAGATTGTCTATTTACCTGTTAATAGATTGTTTCATCTTTCTGGTAGCTTCTGGAAGGCAGTACCTATATCACCCATAGCCTGGCCCAAAGTAGCTAGTTGATGGAGATTTTTAAAGTTGTTAAAAGATATAAACAGCACTGTCTATCATAGAGTGTGAGATGGCTTAGCAGGTGAAGGTGCTTGCTTTCTAACCCAGCGACCTGAGTGCTACCCTCACAGTTCCTATGGTGGAAGGAGAGCATCTGTTCCCACAAGTGTGGCAAATGTGTGCCCTCCTCTCCTAACACAGAACAAATAAATAAAGTAAAATGTGAGAAGATCAAAGTACCAGGCCTGGATAGTAAAGAATGTTTGACTCCAATGAATTCAGATAAAGATATAGGAAGATGAAAACTACATGGTCAGAATAAGGAGAATGAAGTGAATAATACATTCAACCCAAAGGTGTCCTCCAGGTGGTTGTGTTGGCAAAGTGGTCAGGGGTTTTAATAGGGCGGGACATAATTTAATTTGCAATATTACCTTTCATTTGGAAGGGCAACAGTTATATTAATTTCTGGCCAATTTAAGTATTTCTTTCTGTAACTACTACTTAGCAATGACTCTAGGGCTCATTTCAGTACCCAGTGGGGAATTAATTATCTACTTTTTAGAGGTGGATGAATGGCCTCAGGACATTAGGCTGCTATTTAGTTAATTGCTTTTCTGATGTATTAAATGGCTATGGGTTCTAAAAGGTGAGTGGTTCGTTTCTTACTGACCGGTTAGATCACATCATGTCTGAGATAATGAGTGCTATGAGTTGCACATTTACCTTGGAAAGAGTTTGTCAGGAGGTGACTAGAGGCTGTTAGGAGGGGGGGGAGCAAGGGAGAAGTCAGCAAGAACGAGCTGAACACGGAGCCTTCATGGAAACCCAGCCATCAAGTAAACAGCACAGGGAAGGTAACTAAGGTGTTTAATGGACATTTAAATTTTACAAGCTATGAGGTCATAGCTTAAAAATTATTTCTTGAATGGGCTGGAGAGATGGCCTAGCGGTTAAGAGCGCCGACCGCTCTTGCAGAGGACCCGGGTTCAATCCCCAGCGCCCACTTGGTGGCCGAGAACCGTCTGAAACTCCAATTCCAGGAGAACTCCAGTTCCGGGGGAGTCCGAGACCCTCTTCTGACCTCTGCGGCGTTGCACGACACGGGTGCACAAACCTACATGCAGACAGTACATTCATACACATACGGAAATAAATAAAATTAATAAAAAAAAAGAAAATTATTTCTTGAATTGATAATGTGCACAGAATTGATTTACTGTTACCATAGAAATCACCTTCACTACTATTAACACTGCTAATTATGCTGCTAATTATCACAATTAATGTGTTACATAAATATAAATGTTCTTGGCAGCTACATAAATCACTTACTTCATAATTTATAGATAATCTCTTCTGTTTCTTTGATAAAGGAAGTTTTATGCATGATACTCTGCTTATAACTTTATTCTGCATTTTGTGAGACAGCTTCTCATTCTATAGCTCAGGCTTACCAAGGCTCATGGAAATCTTCCTGGCTTGGCTTCCCAAGTGCTGAGATGTCAGGCACCAGTTCTAGCATAGCTTTAGCATATAAATTTAAACAAATATAAAACAAAATATTTCTGGTAGCAAATAGTTTATAATTGTATTACTTGAGTTCTATTTTTCATTTTTCTTTTACTGAATTTCCCTGGACACTTTTAATCTATTTATCCATGCATCCTCCAGCCATGCATCCACCAGCCATGCACCCACCAGCCATGCACCCACCAGGCATGCATCTACCAGCCATGCACTCACCAGCCATGCATCCACCAGCTATGCATCCACCAGCCATGCACCCACCAGCCATGCATCCACCTGCCATGCATCTACCAACCATGCATCTGCCAGCCATACACCCACCAGCAGTGAATCCACCAGCCATGGACCAACCAGCCATGCATCCACCAGCCATGCATCAACCAGCCATGCATCCACTAGCCATGTGTCCACCAACCATGCACCCACCAGCCATGTACCCACCAACCATGTACCCACCAGCCATGCATCCACCAGCCATGCATCCACCAGCCATGCACCCACCAGCCATGCATCCATCCATCCATCCATCCATCCATCCATCCATCCAACTTTCTATCCATCCTGTAACTTACTGCATGAATTAAACATTGATTGCCTTCAAGGATTTGGGCTAGATAAGGCCCTGTATGGTTTATAAAAATGAATTGTATGTGCCGGGTGTGGTGGTGCATGCCTTTAATCCTAGCACTTGGGAGGCAGAAGCAAGTGGATCTTTGTGAGTTCAAGGCCAGCCTGGTCTACAGAGTGAGTTCCAGGACAGCAGGCTACAGGGAGACCCTGTCTCAAAAAGACCAAAAAAAAAAAAAAAAAATGAATCGTATGTTACATAGCATATTCTCAAGTTTGTAATCTAGCAATAAAAATAGATCTATACATGTTCTATGTAAGAATGTGATTAGTACCCCAGGCATGCTTTTAATCCCAGCACTTGGGAGGCAGAGGCAGGCAAATATCTGTGAGATTGAAGCCAGTCTGATCTACATAGCAAGTTCTAGGCCAGCTGTAGCCACAGCTAAAAAAAAAAAAAAATGGAAAGTTGTTGGTAAATACCAGGAAGTGATACATGTAATAAAATTATTAGGAGATAGTAATTACTTCTATATTTCCAGCTGGATGTTTTATAACCAATAGGCAACCAAAGCTGTACATTTTGAACAGGACTGACTAAATCCCCCTCCAAAATCTGCAAATTTGCTTATCATCTATATTTCCCATTTTAAGTCAATGGTTTCACCTGACATTAGCTTGGGTTAGAAACTAGAAATAATGACTTCATCTTTGATACAAATTCTCCTGTGGTTGAATTAATCACCAAATGTCAAATATTTTCCTTTGTAAATGTTTCTTGGATTTATTTCTGACACTCTATATTTGTTTCCATTCAGTTTTTAAAACATTTTATTTGCTCCTTTTCCCCCTTTTCTTGGCTTTTGTAGTCATGGACAGACAAGAATACATCCAAACCAAACCTGAGGTGCCTTGAACAGATCTGGCAGTTGTTCCTGTGGCCTACTTCTTTGTTGGTAGTCTGAAGGGTCTCAATGTGTCCTCTGGATGTCTTCCTGAAGTTCTGTGAGTCTGAGACATCTTGCTGTGGGTCTGAAACATCTTTGCTGATCACCCAGGGGTCCCTACCCCAGGGGAACTGCCACGTACCACAAGGTTAAAAATAAACTGCAGGGGGCCTGTGCAAGGGTCAGAAAAACATGTTTTTGAGACAACACAGTGTGCTCTGCCCTGAACCTTCCCCCCTTCCTCCAGCCTTTGGTGTTTTTACAAGCCCACAGCCTATTCCTGCGTGACTGTTTGCTGAGCTGTATAAACCCACCAGTCATGTAACACCAAGGCATGGATAGCCCTCATGGTTTCTCCCTTTAAAAGAGTGCTCCTAGGGAACCTGGGGGCTCTTCCCAGTCCTGCTGCACTAGGTATGTGGATGCCCAAGCTCGAGCTTCCTGAATAAAAGATTCTCTGCCTTTGCATCCATCGGTGTCATGTCTCCTGGTGGTCTGTGAAGGTCTTGGATTCTGGGCATTATATTTGGGGGCTTGCCCAGGATACCCCAGGCCCCCAAGAACCCCGACCTGGAGAATCTGAACCAGCCAGCAAGTCTGTCCTGTCTGTCTCTATGTCCTCTTTCTTCTGTCGCTCTTTTGCTTGCAACTTCAGCCTGGGAGTGTTTCAGCAGTCAATTTGAACCTAGAGTGGATGCACTGGGGGGTTCAGACTGCAGGCCTGTGGGAGACATCCCCAGGCCAAGGGCGGGAGAGATTCCCACCCATCAGGTCCTCTTTCAGAGGGGCAGAAATGAGGACTTCTGCAATCTCCTTGTTTCTCCTGATTACTTTCATTTTTCGCCAGCGCCCCTACCCCAACCCAAGTGTTTGGTTTCTTATACCACATGAGTCTAAACCTAGATGATGATGATGATGATGATGATGATGATGATGTGTGTGTATGCTGTCTCTGTGTGCATGATAGACTGCCTGACTGTCTTTGTGACCCTGACTTTGATGGACACTATGGGACAAACTGCCTCAACCCCCCCTTGAGCTGGTTCTCCTTCATTTTAAGGATGTGAGAAAGCAAGCACAGGATATGTCAGTAGATGTCAGAAAGGGGAAGAGCCCCGAGAAAACTTGGTTTATACTTTTTGGTGTTAACAATCTTTAATTGGGTTTATGTAAATGTAAATATGCATTTGTACAATTCTAAAAACCTCTGAGCTGGAACTGGCCCCTTCAGCTTAGATGCAGCTCTATTAATATAGTTAAACTTCTATGGTCATTTGTGTAATTTACTTGTCTTGGTTAAAAAATTACTAATAAATTGTACAAGTGCTGTAACAGTCAGATACTTTATGGGTGTATGCTAATGCTACCACCTACTTGCTATGATTCTTCAATGCCCAAGACAAGAAACTCCAACAAGTTCTTAAAGTGTTGTAAGAAATAAATTGGTTTTAAGAAATAATCTTATTTTATTTTAGATATAATTTAAAGTATAGTTAAATGTGTATTGTAAAACATTTAACAACTAGGTAAAACATCTTTAAAACAGGGTTTTGTGCCAGGCCTGGAAAAACTACCTCCAAGGACTGAAAGAAAAATGATTGTTATAAACCCATTTTATAAGATTTACAGTAATATGTTTAAAATAAATATTATACATTTATATAGTGGTATTTCAGTAGAGATTTATACAGAAATACAAATAAATAAATGTAAGTTAATGGACTTGATTTCTCTGAAGTCACAGTCTAGTGAAAGAATTTTAAGGAACAATGTATATCTAATTTATGTGTGTTTAACAGGTATCCAAATTTGCCCAAACTTTGTCTACATGTTATATGGTATTTTAGGACTTAGTAAAAGTAAAAATGTCTATATTAAACAACATTTGTTAAAAGGTTTTAATAAAAACAGTAATACATTTAAGCTAATTGTTGTCCACATTTGTTTTACTTATAATTTGTATAACACAACTTTGGGGTTAATGCATACAAATGTTCTGTATAATTTTTGTGTTGTACAGTATCATCTTGTAACATTTTCTTTTAACTGTAGGATAATTTAACAAGGAATTAAGTTTGCTTCCCAAATTAACAACATACAGTCAATGATAAACAGCTTAGGTAAATTCAATGAAAATGTACACCTTGATTCCTGCCTATAGGTATATGTAATGCAAATGCTTTTTAGAGATTTATGGGTCAAAAAATAGAAACCTAAAATAAAAAACAGGAAGATGACTAACCTATGTAGAATGGAGTGGCTCACGTTTGGAGTCTGCTGGCCACCCGAGGGCTCCTTTCATTACCCTTTGATTGCACAGGTGGAGGATGAGATCTATCAGCAAAGACATGGGAGTATGGGCCAGATTACGTATATCCTGGTCTGGAAGACCCTGGTCACCAGACCCTTCCTATGGATCAAGCCCTTCCTTCCACTCTCTGTCTCCAATTCCACCTCTACTGCTCCCCCAGCCCCCCTCTCAACCCTCCCCCACCTATCTGTCCCAGAGGAGCCAAAGTCATCAGCTCTGACTGTCAAAGACCATGAACCTCTAAGACTCCATCCACCTCGACCCCCCTTTTTATACTTTTTTTGCAGGACAGCACCCCAGAGGAAATCCTCTTCCCACCCCCTCCTTACAGGCCCAGGGTGGTCAGGTTGGATCCCGAGAGGCTGCCCCTGTCCCCAGACCTCCTGGCTGAGATGGGCCCGTGGGAGGGATAGCTGCCAATCCATGACACCGGAGGCAGAGGGTGGCCCTGGGGCCCACTCAACCATCCTGACCCTACAGGCAGTGGGACCTATTGATCAGGCTGGGAGCCAACCTCACTAGTACTGGCCCTTTGCAACCTCTGATTTGTACAATTAGAGGTCGCAGAATGCCAGGTTCTCTAAAAACCCTAGAGACCTTGATCTGTTAGATACTGAGCTTTTTACCCAGCAGCCCACTTCCACTTAGATGACTGTCAACAGTTTTTCCAGGTCCTCTTCACCACTGAGGAGTGAGAACAGATCATCCTGGAGGCCCGGAAAAATGTCCTAGGAGATAATGGGACCCTAACTGAGAATCCTGTTATCATAGATAAAGGCTTTCCCCTTAGGAGACCCGCATGGGACTATGACACGGCAGAAGGTAAGGGGAATCTCCAAAGTTACCACTGGGCTCAGATGATAGGTTTCAAGGTGGCCTCCAGGTGGCCCACCAATTTGGCCAAAGTGTATGATATTAGACAGATGACTGATGAGAATACAGCTAGTTTCTTTGAACATATTACAGAGGCTTTTCGGCAGTATACTCACATAGACCCTGAACAAGAGGAGAACACAGGAACAGTAGCTTTGGCCTTTATTAACCAATCCTCATAAGATGTTAGAAAAAAGTTTCAAAGGCAAGACAGGTTAGGAGAAAAGTCCCTGCAGGACATAGTAGCGATAGCAGAGAAGGTCTACAATAGCTGGGACACTTGGTACTCAGTCCTGGATCTAAAAGATGCTTTCTTCAGTCTCCTGCTGGCCCCCAAAATCCAGGAATACTTCTTCACCTTTGAATGGTTGGACCCAGAAGGGGGAATAAGCAGACAGTTGAGCTGGACCCGGCTACCCCAAGGGTTTAAGAACTCCCCAACCATACGAGGCCCTACATGAGGACCTGGGTGAGTTCTGAACGGCCAACCCAGGTATTACCATTCTCCAGTAGGAGTGCATTAGAGCTACTAAGGAACTCTTGCAGACCTTGGAAGACCTAGGGGCTACTGCGCCTCCACCAAGAAGGCCCAACTCTGCAGGACACAGGTAACGTACCTTGGGTACATTCTGAAAGAGGGACAATGCTGGTAATCAACAGCTAGAAAGGAGATGGTCTTCAACATCCCTAGACCAAGGACCCCTCTACAGGTAAGGGAATTTCTGGGAGTGGAAAGGTTTTGCAAACTGTTGATCCCCAGGATTGCAGAGCTGGCAAGACCCCTGTCTTTGGCAACACCAAAGAGACTGAGAACTTTTCATGGACTAAGGAGCACCAAGGGGCTTTTTTAAAAGATCAAGGAGGCATTGGTATCTGCTACAGCCCTAGGGTTACCAGACATTACTAAGCCCTTCCACCTGTTCATGGTTGAGCATAAGGGGGTGGCAAAGGGAGTCCTGGTGCCAACTTTGGGACCATGGAAGAGACCAGTGGCATACCTGTTCAAGACTCAGTGGCATCAAGATGGCCCCCATGCCTAAGAATAATTGCAGCTACCACACTGCTAGTGAAAGATGCTGATAAGTTAACTATGGGGCAAAATTTGATGGTGACTACACCGCATGCCATCAAGGGGGTCCTTAAACAACCACCTGACAGGTGGCCCAGCAACGCCCGGGTGACCCACTTCCAGTCCTTACTGATGAACCCAGGGCGAATAAAATTTCAGTCACCAACCTCTTTGAATTCAGTGATGCTCCTACTCAACCCAGGCATGGAATTGCCTGTGCACCACTGCAAAGACATCCTGGCCCAGTTGCACAGCATAAGGCCTGACCTGCAAGATGAGCCCTTCACCAAGGCAGACCAGACATGGACAGTAGCAGTTTTGTGCAGAATGGCATACGGCATACGAAAAGCAGGAGCTGCGGTGACCTCTGATACCCAGGTAATCTGGTCACAAGCCTTGCCCCCTGGGACATCGGCTCAGAAGGCCAAATTGATTGCCCTGGTGCAAGTGTTAACTATGGGGAAGGAACAGACTGTTAACATATACACCAACAGTCAGTGTGCCTTTGCCACTGCCCACATGCATGGAGCTATATATCAGGAAAAAGGTTTGCTTACGCTGGAAGGCAAGGCAATTAAGAACAAAGAGGAAATTCTAAACCTCCTATGTGCAGTATGGCTTCCTCACCAGGTAGCAATCATACACTGTCCAGGCCACCAGAGAGAAGGCCAGTCCCCTACCATGAAAGGAAATCGCCTGGCCGACAAAGCAGCCAAAGAAGCAGCTAAAAGAACCCCAGATGCTCAAGTTCTGGCTTTAACCTTACCTGAGGCACCAGCCCTAGTGCTGGCTGACAACCCAACCTACACTGAGGAGGACGACAAATGGGCTAAGAGCTTGCCCTTAAGTCAGTTTGTTGAAGGATGGTGGTGCACGGTGGACGGGAAGCTTTACTCCCCATGTCCCTGGCCAAGGGACTGATTTTCGGGATTCATTGGCCCAAAATGGGGATAAAACTGTGGGGTCCCGAGAGCACGGTATGTGCCCCAGGGCTTACTGGGAAGTGGGCTTCACGGAGCTAAAACCTGGCAAGTATGGGTATAAATATCTCCTACTTTTTATATATACTTTTTCAGGATGGACTGAAGTGTTCCCTACAAAAACAGAGACAGCTAAAACAGCAAAGAAAAAAAAATCCTACCCAGGTATGGCTTTCCCATCCCGCAGTCAGAAGCACACTCTGCCCTAGATGACAAGAACTTGCTGCTTCGGGCGGATGCAGAACGGTGGTCCCATGACAAAGTCTGGCCTAAACTCTGCACTCTCTGTGAGGTAGGTCCTGTTCCAGAGCCCTACAGGTTCAGACCCGGAGACTGGGTCTATGTGAAGAGATTTCACCAGGGGAACCTTGAGCCTCAGTGGAAGGGACCCTTCGTCGTCCTGCTCACCACTCCTACCGCGTTGAAAGTTGACGACATAGCCCCTTGGAAACATCACTCGCTCGCCAAACCAGCGGATCCCTTTGTGGTGGACAATGGATGACAGGACCCCACTGAACCGAGGTGGAAAGTCCACAACAGCACAAATCCACTCAAGCTAAAACTGACCAAGGATTGCCAAACTGATGTTTTAATCATGTTATTCTTACTATTCTATGTGGCCCCCTTCAACTGGCCTTCCCCACAACCCTCAGCAACCTCTGAACCTCACCTGGGTAATAAGGGCTACTGAAACTGGAGACATCCTGAATTCCACCTCCCAGTAGCCCCTGCTCAGCATCTGGTGGCCTGAACTAAAATTCAACTTGTGCAAGCTGTGGGCCTCCAGGTTGGTGGCCTTCATGAAAGAAAGACTGGGGGCTCTCCAGTTGATGGTCTTGTAGTCTGTGAGGGTCTTGGACTCTGGGCATTACATTCCCACTTAAGATTTAGGCTTCTGGATCTCTGAATTAATCATATCCCTTCTCAAACATCTTCGATTTCTGGATTATCTGCCTTTCAGATATTATTTTTTAAAAATATTTTATTATTTATATTTTATATGCATGAGTATATTGTCCACATGTATATAAGTGTACCTGTGCCCTGAAATGCCCACAGAGGTCAGAAGAGGGTACTGGATCATCTGGAACTGGAGCTATAGATGGTTGTTTGCTGCCATGTCAATGCAGTGATTTGAACCTTGGTCTTCTGCAAGAACAGCCCAACTTTAACATATTCTTGAAAAACCATTTCTACATGGCATTGCCTTTTAATTCCTGTATATCTTCAAGTCTTTAGAAACTTCTATTGATGGGGCTGGAGAGATGGCTCAGTGGTTAACAGCACTGGCTGTTCTTGCAGAGGAACTGAGTTCAGTTTCCAGCCCCCACATGATGGCTAACAACCCTGTGTAATTCCAGTTCCAGGGGATCCGATACCCTCTTCTGACATCTGTGGGCACTGAATGACACAGGTGCATTTACATACATACAGATAAAATAAAAATAGTAAAAATGAAGCCCATTGAAAGCTGTCCTAGGTGGGTGTGGTACCTGCCTGTAATCCCAGCAATCTGGAGAGAAAGGCAGAAAGATTGAGTTTCAAGCCAGTGTGGGGGACAAAGACTCTTGTCTCCCTGAAAACAAAAAGCCTTCCCTAGCTGTACTTCCACTTCACCCCAAATATACCTCTGTCATGTTCTGGGAAGGTGCCGATTACACCCCTGAAATCCTTTGGGAGCACATGGCTCATACAAACCTTGTCACCTGGAACACAATAACATATTCAAGAGATTCCCTAAGTGGTCTTCATTCCTGTGCCTAAAATTACCTTCAGAATTCAAACAACAAAAGAGTAAAACTTAAGACCACAGACTTCAAAAAGTGATGAAAGAAAAGAGAAAGAAAATTTCTGGGCCACAAGCAAGAATTCCAGCAGCTCCAGTCCCCAACTGAGGAGCAGCACTGTGAGCATTCTCACCATGTGATGATAAGAAGCGCCACATACTCCTGGTGCTACTGAGAGATGTGAGACAAATCACAGGAGGCAGAAACCATCTAGGTCTAGGGAATAAGCGTCTTGAAGCCAGAGTATTTCTACCTCTTGTTACATCACCTCAGTTGACTTGGCTTCCTCAACTATAAAATTAGGATGAAAACAGTCTCTCAGATGGACAGAGTAAAGATGAAAGCAGGAGAATATATGTCAAATTGCTAAACCCATGTGAATGTGCTAACCGTAGGAGGAATTTACTGTTATTATCCAAATGGCAGGATGGAGATGAACTAAGTGGCCATCCTTACCTAACTCCCTTCTCTTTGGTTGGCAGCAGATGTGTTGGAGAGGAAGAAGCCATCCCCAGGCCCTTCCAGACTTGGGGGGAGAGCCTGACTGCCACTATCCTGGGAAGAACCAGTATTGTTGTCAGTGGTCCCACAGTGCACGTCATCATACAGTCTTAAGAACATAATCTCTGGAGGCAGATATACTGAGTTTCAAATCAGCTGAATGAACTTTTGAGGCTGTGAGACTTTGAGGGGCAAGTTATCCAGCTTCTCTGTACACTAATTTATTTTCCTGGGATATTGGGCCACTAATAGGAATTGCATCAGAGGGTCATTGTAATACTGAAATGAATTATATATATGAAATGCTATGTTAGTGTAGACTATTCATACTGAGGAAAGCTGCAGGCACTTAGCAGAGCTAGCATAAAAGGAGCCCCATGTATGCTACAGGTGGCAGGGTCAGAAGGACAGGACTTATCTAATCCTGTGCAGCCCAGATGATGCTAATTCCGAGCATAGAGGTATAGGGTTTAGCATGTTTCTTCCTGTGTTCTGTTCTTTCTTTGTCTCTATCTTTCCTTGCTGTGGCCCTATTTCTCCCTCTCTGTGAGCACTGTATATTGAAAGAATGTAATTTGTCAGTCAATTTTATAGTAGTTCACAACAATGAATTTACTTTGGGTCTCAGAAGAGACTGAATTTCTGAACAGTGTTGAGAGTGTTAAGAGTATGGGGGACTTTTACAGAACATTCTGGGGGCGGGGTTGTTATGATTTGGATGTGAAGTGTCCACTATAGGCTAATTTGAATGAGCCCTTGAGCCTCAGCTCTTGGCACCATAGGTATTAAGCAATAATAACATTACAAGTTCCACTTTTTCTTCTTGATTCCTCCTTCTGAAAACCACCATGTTAGAACTCATACTGAATTTCAAAATATTCAAACAAACAAACAAAAAAAGAAAACAAAAACAAAAAACCAAAATATTCAAACATTTCCCAGTTAATTTCATTTGCAACATAAATCAGCATTTTCTTTTTCATTCACAGCTTATAAGATTCACAATTTTAATCAATTTGTATGGCCACATTTTACCTTTTGATATATACTTTTCCATTCTTTTGGATAGTCAATAGCTTATAAAAATGCACTATTTACCTTTTATAGAGATGTAGGACTGGATTATGCCTACGTTTATGATTGTATTTAAAATTTTAACAGTAATATTTATTGGGAGGCTCATTCAGAGTGAGGAATGAACAGCTGCACGGTGGTGTGTGCCTATAATTTTAGTTTTTGGAAGATGACAGCGGGAGGTCAGGAGTTCGAGGTTATCCTCAAAACATAGTAAGTTTGTTTGAGGCTAGGCTGGGGTACATGAGACCCCATTTTAAAAAAATCAGAAAGGCCGGGCGTGGTAGAACACGCCTTTAATCCTAGCATTCAGGAAGCAGGGGCAGGCGGATCTTTGTGAGTTCAAGGCCAGCCTGGTCTACAAAGGGAGTTCCAGGATAGCTGGGGCTACAGGGAGACCCTGTCTTGAAAAGACCAAAAAAAAAAAAAAAATCAGAAAGAAAATAAAAGGTACAGAGGAAGATAAGAAGATAAGATAAGAATGAAGGTTTCAGGTCTTATGTAAACTCAAACCAGAAAACATCCCAGCATAGATCCCAGTGTAGACATGGGTCTATGCAAAGTGGGCAAGAAGCTCCAACTTCATTTAAGGAAGTTGTGTCAACAGATGGCTGCTGGAGGGGCAGAGAAAGTCTCTTTCAAGCATGAGACTCTTGGCAGGTTAACTAGGCTCCAGAGGATGGACCGTCACTGAAGAACATTTGGGGATACAAGTTAGAATTCTATGCACCTTGTTATGTACAGTAGAGTACATTAAATTGGACAGGGAGCCATAAGAGGATATGGGTATGGGGGAGGGATCTAAATACCATCAAGTTACACTATATGGCAAGTGCAAAAATTTAATAAAAAAAACCCACCCAAAGGGCTTTCTCTGTGTCAGAGACTGTCTTAGGCACACACACAGTTTATGAGAACAGAGAAGATTCTTACTATCACTGAGTGATTAAGCCAAAATTTATCCTAGGGTCCAGGTACACATAGTGAAGAATTCAGATGGCATTATTCTACTGCTTACTAGCTAATGCAAAGGAAATAAATACCTTGTGTTCACACACACACACACACACACACACACACACACACACACACACTGAATAGATGTATATGTATATCTTTATTTGGGGATTATAGTAATTCATATGCTTGTTTTAATTTATGATATATTCTTTTTGACTGGATTACAATGTAGTTGGATTTTAAAATAGCTCTAGATGTAAGTATACATTTATTGTATTGAATTCTAAAATGAAAAAAGAATGAAAATACCTAGCAGTGAAGAGTGAGGCTGGGGGAGAATAGAGTGAGGTCTTACTGGCTGGAGGGTATAAAGGGTCATTGATCAGTGTTTACAAGACCACAAAATGGGTCTCACTATTTGTCCTGTTAGAATCCATCACTGAATTTGCTAGCACGGCACTGTGTTGTCTGTAATAGGTAACACAGGGCTTTTACTTTTAGAAGTCACAATCTGGCAAGATAATTCATAATGAAGATCTAACTGGCCTCAATGTATTGTTCATGGTAGGTTTTCTGCATGGATTTGGGGTATTAAGGGACTCTACAGAGGAGCTAGGTATTTTGAGGCAGTGGTAATTCCAACAGATCTCTAATTTTAGTCTTAAGCAATTTCTTATTGGAGTAGTCTAGCTCCTAGTATATTTTATTTTAAGAAAGAGTATTTGGGAATCTGATAAATTCTATTAATTTAGCCTTGAAGAAATTCCTTGAGTCCTATGGCCTCTGTTTCTTCTTTGTGATGTTGTGAATACCAGGCTAAATGCAACTATAAAGTGTAAAGAATCTATCATCATGTCTGATACAAAAGAACAGGTCACAGATACCATTTTCATCTATTTTGAAATAAAAGTATTTTAAGCAAACTGTGCATTCACTGGACTTGTACTTTTAGCAAACTTGATATTGCATATGCTTCTGTGAGGTTTGAAGGTTGCTCTGGTGTATGCTTCCAGTGTAAGTAGCATGGTTTCTTTCTTCTTTTATGAGATAAATACACATAGAAAAAGGTATTAATTTGTGGGTTTGGAGACATGGCTCAATGGTTGAGTACTTGCTATGCTTCCACAGGACCTGGGTTTTGTTCCCAGTAACTACATTGCGATTAACCATCTATGATCATAGTTCTGGGCGATCCAACCTTCTGACCTTGGGAGCATTGTATAGCATGAGTGCACTTATATACATGCAGGCAGTACACTCATACACATAAAATAATAATAACAACAGTAATAAATAAAATATTTGTAAAAAGGTGAAAAAATCCACTACTGTATGACCAAATTTACAAGATAAAGCAGTCAAAAGATGTGTGGGAGCTGGAAAGATTGCTCAGCAATTAAGAACACTTGCTGTTCTTACAGATGACCTGAGTGGCTCACAATCATTCATAACTCCAGTTCCAGGGGATCTAGTGTTTTCTTCTGTCCTCTTTTGGGCACTACATGTGCAGGTGGACTTATATACATGCAGGTAAAATACTCATATACATACAGTTTTTTAAAAAAGAATATAAACCTGGGAGAGACTATTTTATCAATGATCAAGGTCACCATCATTAGGGATAGTGTGGAAGGTACAGTTCTCCAAAAGTCTATCACCTCAATGTGACTAGGAGAAAAAAAGAGAGACCCAATGGAGGGATTTTCTACAGAGTGCCTGACCAGTCATCTTCAAAACTGCAAAGATCATGAGACATAAGCAAAGTCTGAGAAATTGTTACACACTAAGGGAGACTAAGGAGAGATAAAAATTAAATGCAGCAGTGGTGGTATTTTGGAAGAAAAAAAGATTTTCATCAAAATTGGTAAAATTTGAATACATTTAGTAGAATTTAGTATAGCTTAGTAAAGTTTAGTGTAGTGCAGTATAGCTAATTAGCAATAAACCAATGTTAATTTCTTAGTTTTAACAACTATTTTGCTTGCATAAGATAATAGCATTAGGGGAAAATAGTCTATTCTTCTATAATTACTTTGAATCATTTCTTTAGAATGAAATGAAAATTAAAAGTATTTGATAAAGTAAAGAAGAGGTTATAAATAAGTAAAATGGCGAGAATATATGCAGGCAAACTTTTCTTGAAGGGCAATTTGTTGTGTACTTTGAAGTTCTCTGAATGTAACAGATAAATTACTGGGGAAATATAAAGAATAATCTTAGTTTACAATATATTTACTATGGTACAGTAATTTATAGAGACAAAAAGGATATATTCTAATACAAATCAAAGAGGCATGACTAAGCTATAATTTATCAATATAAACAAATACTAAGCTTTTAAAATGATGTGTCAAATATATTTGCAGACTGATAAACATGTGACTTTACATAAAAAATAGGAGAGTGAATAGCATATTCACTTTCTCTTAGCTTTCTAAAAGAATTTTAAATTTGAAATAGATTTTTATTAATTCATTGAGAAGTTCACACAATGAATTTTGATAATATTCATGCCCACTCCTCCCCTAACTCTTCTCAGATCCACCCCCCACATCCCCATCTCCTCCCACCTTAGTGTCCTCTTTTTTAGTAATAACCCATGAAGACCAATTTGTGCTGCTCATCCACAAATGGATGTGGACCAATCATAGTCAACTACCCAGAACCAGGCCCTTAAAGAAAACTGATTCTCCCTCCCTCAGAAGCTATCAACTGTCAGGAGCTCTTCAGTTAGGGTTAGGGGCTCATGAAACACTCCCCCCTCAATGTTAGAACCCCCACTGGGTTGATCTCGTGCAGATAAATGGTTGCTATGAGTTCATGAGTGCAGAGTCTGGTCATAACCAGAAGACACAGTTTCACTCCTCCCCAACCTCTAGGTCTTGAGATCTTTCTATCCTCTCTTCTGCTATGGTCACTGAGCCTTGACAAAGTGATATAATATAGGTGTCCCATTTGTGGCTGAGCACTCCACTGCCATGTAGTCTCTAAACTGTGATCAGTTGTGAGTCTCTGTGCTAACTATTGCCAACTGAATGCACAAAGAAAATTCCCTAGTGAAGTCTGAAAGCTGCACTGATCTATGGTAGAGCTGTACAGATTTTAGAGAGCAGTTTGAAACTATATCCATTTAGCAAAGAATAGTGGTAGGTTCACCCCTGGGGCCTGTGATCTCCCCAACTATGGGTTCTTAGCGAAATTTACTGTACCAGGCTTGAGTTTTGTCTTTTGGAGTAGGCCTTAAATCCAATCAGAAAGTGGTTGGTTACACCATACATTTGTGCCGTTATTGCATGCATGGGTATATCTTGCCATGCTGGTCTTACAGGAATTCAATGGTTCACAGATGGGTAATACTGTTGGATATTTTTTTAATGCAGTAGCTTGCGGAGTAGCATTTTCTAGTTCTAGGGAAGCTGGACAGCAGGGAGGAAGCTTCTTGGTCGGTACCAACAGTACCAACTTAACTTCCCCATGTCCCAGGACTAAAGTCTGTGTTGTCTTCAGCAATAGGTTCTTACCATCAAGGTCTGGTGGGAAACAAAGAACAGTGTCAATAACTTTAACTGTTTTCTTGGGGGGAGGTGTCACTTGGATATCCCTAACGAAGAACTGGAGAAGGAGGTATCCCATACCTGGCCCTGGGTTTTTCAGATGGCAACATATGGCTTCTGAGAGAACCATTATTCCTTGTATAAGATAACTCCACTTGAACTTTTTATAGGGATATTAATATAAACATATATATATTTCCATATGGCCTTTTTGGACCTCCTAATTCCTTATGTTAGTTACCCCTATCCCCATTCCTCTCCTGTTCTACCCTCCCTTTCTTCTTTCTACTCAACTCTCCCTGTAAAAATCTTTTATATACATACATTTATGTATTATATACTCTAATACACAGGAAATGTCCAAGTGAATGCATATCAAATAACAACAGAGCTTGTTTGTGTCTGCTGAGCTTTGCATATTTGTCTTACTTTACACTTTTACACACCATCTGAAACTGTTAAGATTCTAGATCATTTTCATTTCTAAATGAAGAAGAGACCCCAAGCGAGGGGCTTAAAGTTTTCTTGGCTCATGAAAACTGAATCTCTAAGAAAATGAAAGTGAAGTTCTATAGTTATGAAAACTTTGGCTTGAGGTCTCTGCCTTCAAGTTCAACAGCTTAGACTTGACTTTGATTGTGAAATAGGGCTGTGTGGCTAGTGACCATTAATCTCCCTTCAGATTTGTCGATGTATTCAGAAACCTCATCTTGCCTTGCCTAGAGCTCCATTGGGAACACTACAAAATTGGCTGATGGAGAAACCTTGTTTAAGGTTGTTTCTGAAGACCACAATGGGACAAATTTCTGGACTGATAAAAGGCATTGCATAGTTGGAACCCCTCAGTGACTTGCTAACCAGCACAGAAGAGAATGAAGACAAACTACCAGCCAACTTGATGTTGCAGTAGGGTTCCACGGGGAGCAGTAACTCATTCTACCCTTTACAGATGGAAATCAGCTGCTCTTAAAGTAGGAATTGCTGTTACATGTTTACATGTACACACATGTACACCTACACATATATACATCCGTGCATATATACATATGTACACATACACACATCTCCATTTGTTTTCCTCCTACCAAACATATAGCATGTTTTAAAATAGATCTCTCATTAGCTTTGCAGGTAAATGGCTGGAGCTAGAAGGTACATTGCTGAGTGAAGTAACACAGTCCCAGAAAAACAAACGATGAATGGTATCCCTCATCTGTGCATGCTAGCACCAATTACCTAATTATATGGCAAATTGAGCAAGCAACACCAATGTGATCTGAAAACAACTGTGCTCTTATATTGTGAATCCCTTAAAAAATAATAAAAAATAATAAAATAGATCTCAATATTGTGCTATGGACACTCATGGTTGCATAATATAGTATAATCATCCACTTAATCAACATTTACTTAAGTATCCCCACTGACAATTGACTTTGTTCCCATTTCTCCTTCTATTTTAAAATAACAATGTATATTTTATACATTTATGGTTATTATGGTTACTAAAAGTCTAAAATCCTACATGGAGAATCGTGGCGCCAAAGCTGTGGGCACCTCAGTAGGTAAAAGGTTGCTTTCTCCAGTCACCCTCTTCTCTGCTTAATGTGTGTGGGCTGTGACAAAGAAGAACACCAGGTCCAAAACGCCTTCCAGGCTGAGGTTTGGACTGAGCCTGGGATATTCAGCTCCTTACTGGAAAGCTCCTGGAGCACAGAAGGCCCTCTGAGAGGCGTGCATGTTCTAGGTAGGACAAGGGGGACTAACTTAGCATGAGACATCTAGACTCAATGTACTACTAAAAACAGGAACAAAAAGAACAGGTTCCTGTGAAACCCTGAGATCTTTCAGTTTCTGATATATTGCCTAGAATGTCACACAATGATTTTATTGTAAATGTTTTGATGGAGAACATTTATCATTCATTGGAAATCTTTCCAAGTTATACTAGTCTATTCCCCATTGATAGAAGAAAATATGTAGTCTGGGTACATAGAAAGAAGGGTTATGTAGCTCAGTTTGGGGTGGCCTCATCTGTTCAGCACATAGTTGGAAACACAAGAGGGACAGGGCATAGAGAGGAGTGAGCAGAGCTTTTAGGATCTTGCATGGGGAGACTGTTCCTTCTACTTACTTTCTATGAACACTCCAGCCACACAATTACATCTCACTTTAAAGGCAATAAGGAAGTACATATAGCTGTGTGTCTAGAAAGAAAATGAAATGTGTTGGAGAAATAATACTAATTTCTACAGGGATGTTGGATAAGCTGCCTGAATGAAGCTTTTATTACTTGCACTAGGTTTAGGGCAGGTGCATATGTAAATACTGTAAGAAGGATTACCACCATTTATCCTATCATCAACTTCATAGGTAAGTTAGGGAAAATGCACACAGAGAAAATCGCAAACTCAGGCAGTGTGTGTGACAACAATTTGAAATGGGGAAATGGTGTTTCAGGAGTTGCTAAGGGGACACCAGGGAGGCTGACATCATGACTTGGATGCATATCAAGTCCTCAGAATCCATGTGACCTTAAGTGACATCAATGATGTCTCTTCAAACTTGTTGCCTTCTGCTATTGTCACTTTGGATAAGCTGTATAAATTTGCCTAAACTTCATATCCCAAGTTTTAAAACAGGGACACTATCTCAAAAAAGATTATAAGAATTCATTTAACAGGAATATGCCTATTTTTGTTCTTGTCACTGGGAATAAAGTTTGAAATAAACAGTTAAAACCTCTGTCTCCAAAGAGTTTAGAGGATTGCCATCACAAATAATTTATAAGTTGTAAAATTCAATTCAAATATGCATCTTCAGATAATCAGTAGCATTTACATGATCCTTGCCACTTGCCTATCTAGGTTACTGGGAGAATCACCAGCTGCCTATGCACAGATTCACTAAGATGATGCATTATGGTCCTGTGGTCCCAAATATGAAAACACCGATGGCCTGCAACCCGAGGGTCTTTAATTTGAGGTCTATCTGTGGCTATTGCATCTTACCACATACTCTTTGCTCCTTGGTTGCTGGATTCTGTAGCTCTGGAAGTAGCTCTGATCTCTTTTAGATGCCGTTTCCAACCCACCTTAACATGAAGGAATCCAAATTAATTTAAAACTATCACAAAATCCCCTGTCTGACTTCTTTGTGTATTGTTATGGTAGGCAAGTGCAATAGAAAATTCAGCTAATGGCAGTGGTATTCACTGGATGCAGGCAGTAAGCTGGGACTACACTTGGCTTGGACTATATACACACCCCTCCTTGAGTAATAATGCACTTAACAGCTTACGTTTCTTACTCTGCACACACATCACTCTCTAGACAATGTACCTAAGAAACTCTTAGGAACATAGAACCCCCATTACACTGAACTGCAAGCATATCTCTCTGGAATCAATTTCTCATTCCCTAACAACAATTAAACTTAGAATCTATCCAGTCTTACTTGTTATGTCCATATAGAAGAATAGAAACCACTCTGGCTTGAGCTGCTTTCAGGTGCATGTGCAATAAGGCAAAACAGTGTTCTCAAATATACTCTTGTGGAGAATCCCTTTTCATTACATTATCCATAGTTGGGTGTGGATATGATTAAATCTGATGCATTATGGGAAAGGGATATGTCCAGTAGAGAAATGGTTATATAACCTAATATGGCAATCAAAATAGAGAACCACTCAAATATGCCCCTTAGTAACCAGCCCCTCCTTTCCAAAGACCCCACAAAAAGAGACCTTGGATAGTAACCTTGGGCCTCTGAGTATCTTCACTTATGTGGTCTGCAGCTCTCTTGTAGTGTAATCTGACCTTTCCACTTTGAACAAAGTTTTCTTGCTACTTTTTTCAGATCTGTGTGAGCCTCTATTTCAGTTCTTTGGATAAGAGGCCAGGAATCTGGAAATAGTTGGCCCAGACCCTGTCCACTGCTAATGTACTCATTTGGGGATCAGATCTTGAGTTGGGATGTGTCACTTTGTTTCTGTGATGGAATACATAATAGAAGCAATTTAAAGGAGGAAGGATTTATTTGGTTCACAGTTTTAGGGGATTTCATGACATCATAGCAGAGAAAACATAGCGACAAGAGCAACTCACTCTGCATCAGTTGCAGTGTTGGTGGCTGTTCATATTCTGGAGGCTGATCAAGAAGTGGAGAGCCCAGACCAGAACTGTAACTGGGTATCACGTTTAAATATACACATATACATATCACCTGAGTTGGAGGATTTTATTTTTTGCTAAAAGATATCATGTTTTCCTTAAGGTAGTGTTTATGTATATTATGTTTATGTATATGTATATGTTTATGTATATTAAGGTATATGTATATACATATACATATATATATGCATATATATATATATATATGCAATACAAGTTGGAGAGAACAACAACAACAAAAGAATGGGGAAAAAGACTGAAACAGTGAAGTTCTCTCAAAAACAATAAGCCTCTGCTTGGAAAAAAAACTCTGGAAAAAATTGGAAAAAGATGCAAGTCATGTATGGTAGAATGCAGGAACTCAGGAGAGGTGAGGGGCATGGAAAAGGAAGTGACTCTAAACTTGATTGAGAAATGATGTATGATGTACGGAAATAGTTTAATAACAATAATAAATTTAAAAATAATAAAAATATTTTATTTGTTATTTTTTTTAAATTAGTTTTTATTGATGCTTTGTGCATTTCATACATTTTTTCCAATTCAGTTCAGGCTTATTTCCCTTTCCCTCCCCCCCCTCCCCCACCCCATCCCAGATCATGCATTCTGCCATAACTGTCCTGCATCTTTCTCTCAGTTTTTTTTTTCATTTTTAGCTATAAGTGATAATCCATGAGTACAAGCATCCTTCATATTTTTTATTTTCTGTGTATGAATGTTTTACCTGGATGTATGTAAGTGTATCTGTGTCATTCAGCACCTGCAGAGGCCAGAAGAAGACACTGGATTCCACGAAACTGTTGTTACAGACAGTTGTTGGCCACCATGTGGGTGCTGGGAACTGAACCAGGGTCCTCTGCAAGAGCAGTTAGCGGTTTTAACTGCTCAGCTATCTCTCTAGCTTTTGATGTTTATTTTTTAACATGACTGCTTTTGAGTAATCTTTAAATGGGCTCAGTTTCACCTAAGTTCCTATCAGATGAAAAGCAAACAAGAACTTAGGAGAGACTTTATTTGAAGAATCATAGTGAGGTGAAGTATTCCCATAAAAGGTAGCAACTGGAGTAGGGAGGAAGACTGTTTATTGGAGTGTGGGCACTGAATAGATCTGGATATGCTTCGCGATGTGTAAAATGCCTTTCATCTGTAGGAAGAAGTAAACCCCAGAAAGAACCAGTGTGGAGAAGTGGGATCAAAAGGATGGTGTGATTGGGGAATAGATCTGAGGTCTTCCTCTCTTGGCTTGCCGATGCCCAGCAGTGGCTGTCTGTTCAGTGTGACTGGGTAGTGGAGAGGGAGAAAAAGAACTCTGCCTTCCTGGTTGACAATGATTTTGCTATTAATCGTCAGGAAGAGTACACAAAGCAGGCCAACATGAGATAGATGTTTGGAGGGTCTATGTCTGCACCTTCCTATGTCTGTAATGGGCATTGTGGAGTCTTAGCAGGTTGTACATGACAGGGTTCCCTGACCACAAACCAGTAATAGTGGTGGGGTTTCTTGCCTTTCTGTTTTCCAGGATCACAGTATTCAAGAAGGGCTCCATGTTGTTATCATATTTCTAGGGCAGAAAAGGACTTTAGTGTCTAATTTAACCCTCTCCTTTTAAAAATGAAGAAACTGAGATTAAGAATAATTTTCCCTCATTAAGTTCATAAGGTCACTTGTTAAAAGCAGAGAGAAGCCCACATTGAGGGCTTTTCCTTCTCAGTACTCGTCTTCTGAATCTCAGGAGTTATATGCAGGGCTATTTGAGATGCAGATGAGTTCATACTGGAGATGTTCGCACAGTAAAGTAAGATGTGAGTAAGCCAGGCACAAAGACCTATACTACTTGAAGTGGATGTCCATTCCTCTTCTTCCAGATCCTCTGCTGGTCTGATTTACTTACTGTTTTCATTTGCTGTTTGTTCTCTGTTGTTCTGGATAGCTGACGTCAAGTTGATACACCTGAAAAGAGGGAACCTCAGCTGGGGAATTTTCTCTATCAACTTGGCCTGTGGTCATGCCTTCTAGGCATTTTCAAGTGGGAAGCCCCAGCCCAGTGTGGGTAATTCTATCCATGGGTTTTATGAGAAAGAAGGCTGAGCACAGGCCAGAGGAGCAAGTCAGTAAGTAGTGTCCTGCCTTGACTTTTCTGTGATTAACAGTGATCAGGAAATCTTAGCCCCAAACTCTTTCCTTCCAAAATTGATTATGGTCAGAGTGTTTCCTCACAGCAATAGAAAACTTCCTAGGACAAAAATCCATACCAGAGAGTGGGCTATTGCTGTGACAGACCTAACCATGTTATTTTGGGGAAGATTGTGGAAGTATTTTGAGTTTTGGATTTGGAAAAGCCACTTAGTTCTTGAAGCTTAGTGACTCTTCTGTGGGGATATGAAGAAATGCAGATGATGGAGGACTGGCTTGTTAAGGTACAGGGAAGCAAGGCTATCAGGAGTGTTTGCATGATATTTTGAATTGATAGTCTGTGGTTTCTGGTCATTTGGGGCTGGAATATCAGCTGTGATTAAGAAGGACCAGCATCCCTGAGGTGAAATCTTCTGGAAAGTGTCTCCTCAGGGTCACACAGAAGCTTTTGTCCAGAGGAGGCCAGGGCTGCATCTTAAGTTAGAAACAGAACTTGGTAATATGTAAGAGTTTCCCACACGGTACTGGTTTTGAAAGCATTGAAGGGATATTGTGCCTCCCCTGAGACACAACCTTTCATTTTGGAGGGGAACTGAGTAAACAACAAGTTGTTCTAAAGGAAGGTAAACAACATGAGGTCTAAAGGGAGATAAACAGCAGGATGTTGAAAAGAAAGGAAAACAACAGGGGGCTTGAAGGGAGCTTAATAAGCTCAGAACTAAAACAGTTCAATAGCTTCAGGAAGTCCCTGAAATTGTAGATTCACTAGGCCCATCAAGCATATATAAGGCCTAAGAACTACTGAGAGATAGCCTCAGATCAGCCAAGACATGAAGAAGAAGCAAGACTAGCTGAGCTGCCTGGAAGAAACTGAAACAAACTGCTCTTCCTGGAAGAGGGTCAGACTGAGCTACCTGGAAAGAACACTTTGCAATCTGTTGAGCTGCATGTGGGTTGCATAGTGCACCCCAGGTTTACTGCTTTTGTGAGCAGTCACCTATGCTGGGGTGGACCTTGGTGATGCTTTTGTCTGAGTCATTTCTCCTGTATGTAGCCCCTCACCCATGCTCCTGTAAGTAACCCCAATAAAACTCACTGGTTCATCAAGTTGGACTTTGGTGTTATCCTTATTTTGGTCAGTTGTTGCTTTCCTATCTGGGGTGAGATGTTTGTTCACATTTCCACGGGAAGAGTGTCACACAAGAAGGGGTCATGGAGAGAATCTGAGGCCTGGCATCATGTGAGGACAGAAGAAGCCATTGATGAAGGTGCAGCCCCAGTTGTGGTGAAGACCCCAGTATATTGGAGATATTAGGATTGTGGAATACCACCAAGGACAGTAGAGTGGAGGTGGTTTGAGCCTGTGAGACAAAATGTGTGCTGTGGATGGCAGGGCCAGAGAGGCTGAGCTGCCCAAGTCCTTTGGAGCCCGGCAGATCATGAGTGAGCCCTGCATCTCTACACTGCTGGATTTGGGTTTTTCTAAATTTAATCTTATGTGCACCAAGTGCCCAATCCCAAAGGGGTACGAGGAGCAGCTACAACCCGAGATCTTGGGGACAAGAAATGGAAAGGTTGTGGTTTAGTGGTGGTGGGTTTGTGTGTTGATTTGACAAGGGGTCAGTTGTCCTGGGTAGTTTCAACTGTTAATTTGACAGACTTGGGCAGAGGGAAACTCAGTGGGGAAATTTTCTCTATCAATTTGGCCTGTGGGCATGCCTTGATTGATTGCTGGGAGGGTGTAGACCACTGTGAGAGGTGCCACCCCGGGCAGGTGGGCCTGGGCTGTATAATAAAGCAAGGTGAGCACAGACTAGGGCATCAAGCCCTTAAATTGTGTTTCTCCATGGTCAGTTCCTGCCTTGAGGTTCCTGCCTTGACGTCTCTCAGTGATGAACTGTGATCCTGGAGATGTAAGATAAAATAAATCCTTTCCTCCCCGAGTTGCTCTGGTCAGTGTTTTTATCATAGCATAAGAAAGTAGGACATCTGTATAAGAATGTAAGCCATGCAAGCAAAGGGAGTCTGCTTTCCTGCTTTGCTACTGATACAGTTTAGAATGTTTTTTAGAAGCATTCAGCAGATAGTAAGTTCAGGGAGTCTAGAGCCCTGGAAATAGGGAAACCTTTTCAATATCAGCTCTTCAGGAGACACAGGAATCATCCTGGGGAAGGTGCAGAGTTCCAGGCATCCTTTCCAGATCCAGGATGGAGGTGAGAAGAAAGACCACCTCCTGTCAACACTGGATGAGCCTGACTAAAACTGGTTACAGACGAGCAAGTAAAATAGCAGAGCTGCCCAAAGTAGGCACAGAATGCAACTCAGTAAGAGGATGCCTCATCTTAGACGTGGGTCGGGGTAGACCTCTCTGGAGCAACATTTAAGCTGATGCTGAAATGATGAGAAAGCAACTGAAGCAGGGGAACAGCTCAGGAGAGCTCATTTCCCCCCCACAATTTGCATTTATGGAGTGCTTTTCAGGCAGGGAGCCTCTGAGGGCTCCGTGTTTTGTTATCACAGTGTCTGGCTTATTAGAATAAACCCTTTAGTCTAGAAACTCATTTTTGCTGTTTGTCTGAATAGAGAATAGGAAGACTAACCATGGGGACCTTTGTATTAATTTGCATGAAAATCTACATTTTTGATGAATAGTAGAGAAGGAGAGGGAACTGATAAAAGCAGCTATCTGTGGGTCTGTGTCCCAGTCTCCTGCATATAGTTAGAACATGTCATACATACTCTGTATTTACTGTGTCATGGGTCAGATGCTCAGAGGTAATGCAGATTAACTATTCTATCTCTTTAGAATTTAAATATATATTCTGTCTGTAGAGAAAAAGAGAAGCTAAATTGAGTTTAATGAAAATGTCAGGAAGTGTTTGAATGAGTTGACACATAAATGAGACAGTCACTAAAAAATGTTCAAAAGAAACTTTGGGATAATACAATAGCTCATTTTGAAAGCCCTTTGGATTAGTGTCACTCTAGAAGAGAATCACATCTTTACAGAGGCTCTCCTCAGTTTCTACCTTCATACTTGCTATGTATAAACCTGAACATTTGAATCATACTTAACACTAAAATATTAGTTGATACAGTGAAGCACGTTTGTTGGAGCACTCTGGGATAGTTACTGACACATTTTGACTGTGTTCTAAGTATTTTGAGTGATGAATCTGAACCCCTATAAGAAGGATCCCTTTATGCTATTCTTAAGGTTTTTGTTGAGTATGTACCATGTGCCTGGCAATATTCTAGAGGCTGGGGACATAGAAATAGAAACTTCAGTCTTGTCCCAGAAAGGCCAGCAAATAGCATACAGTTTAAGTGCACTGCTATCATAAAAATAGCCTGTAGTTATATACTCTTTTGGCATTCTTTACAAAATGATGTATATATAGATGATTCTATGAATGTCAAAACAATGCTGTGGGTAGATGCTGTGTTCCACATTTGCTGCCTGGGCACTATTGCTTCATCACTGTGGAGCAGCCCGAATGCTTACTAACCAGAGTCATCCTTATGTTAGGCCTGGATTTAATGCAGGAAAGAAATAAACTGATGCATAGGATTTGCTAAACATGAACTGAAAACATGAAGAGACAATTCCAGCCTGCCTGAGAGCATCTGA
The DNA here is from genome assembly GCA_009823505.1 of Rhizomys pruinosus. Taxonomy (NCBI): domain Eukaryota; kingdom Metazoa; phylum Chordata; class Mammalia; order Rodentia; family Spalacidae; genus Rhizomys; species Rhizomys pruinosus. Next base: position 470,437 of record VZQC01015009.1, read on the forward strand.
ATCCAGCCTCTACGTGGGGGTGAGCTTTCAAATTGCACCATCTCCAACCCCCTACCCTGGGACCATCTGAAGCCCCTCCTGCTGATGTAGGGCTAGACTACTCTGCCCCTTGGCACAGAACTAGGCAATTTCAGCTGGCCTGAGAATGAGAATGCCCAAATCCAGCTTCCATGTGGAGGTGAGCTGCTCAAATAACACTGTCCCCAGCCCCCAACCCTGGGACCATCTGAAGCCCCTTCCACTGCTGTAGGGGTAGACCCCCTCTGCATGTTAGTAGGGACCTAAACCTTTTCATGTCTAGGTACTGCCTGAGTGTACCTGTATCAAACCTTTACCTAGCAAGTCTCCCAAATTGTGGTATGCCTGCTTGCTACTAGGGGCCAAGATCTTAGAAGAAAGCCTGAGAATATCTGATTGATGCCTGACTTGGGCCTCCTAAGTAGCTGCATTAGAACTATCTGATCCCTCCAATACAAAATGAAAAATAGAGAACTTAAAGCCTAGACCAACTAGATTTTCATACCTAATAAGAAAACAAGCTGGGGGTGGTGGCACACGCCTTTAATCCTAGCACTTGGGAGGCAGAAGCAGGCGGATCTTTGTGAGTTCAAGGCCAGCCTGGTCTACAGAGTGAGTTCCAGGACAGCTGGGGCTACAAGGAGACCCTGTCTCAAAAAGACCAAGACAAAAAAAAAAATAGTTTCTCAACTCAAAAGGAAGCGTTAGCAGATGTTTATGCCCTGAATACACATAACAAGGAAATCCACATGAGACAAAATCACATATCAAACACAAACTAATAATATATGAAAAACTCAAAATTATGTGTCCCCAGTAAATCTACCAGTCCATATTGAGAGGTTTCTAATAATGAGAACCCCCTAGAGATACCCAGGCACAAATTTAGAAGAAAAAATCAAAACACAGTCTAAAATCATTAACAAACTTAAGATCACACAAAAAGTGAAAGATAAAATAAGAAGGGATAACTTCTGACTGAATTCGAAGAAGTGCGTAGAAATGCTGAAGAAAACTGGGGCCAAAATGAAGAAGGAAGTGAAGCACTCAATAAGATACCTGGACATGATGGCAGAAAGCCTCAGTAGTAGAATGAATGAAATAGAAAACAGAATATCAAGACTGGATGATAAAAACTGATGAATTGGACCACTAAAGCAAATATTATGAAAAATGTAGAAAAAGACAAGAATGAAATATATAGAACAAAAGTCAACTCCTGATGGATCAAAGATTCAAACATGAAACCCAAACTCTGCAGGTGATAGAAGAAAAAAGTTGGCCAGAGACTCTTAAGGACCTAGGCTAGAAAAGACTTCCTAATCAGACAGCAAGCTGCACAAGAATTAAGGTCAAAAATTGAAAAGGACTTCACTAAACTCAAAAAGCTTTGTACATCAAAAACACCATCAAGAAGGAAGTGAGAAATCCCACAGAGTGGAGCAAAACCTTCACTGCAGAACATCTGACAAAACATTGATTTCCAAAATATCTAAAACACTCAAAAAAAAAAAAAAAAACAAAAGAAAGAAATCACCAATGACCCACATCAATAGATGGAGCAAAGAGCTGAACAGAGACTTCACAAGTGAGGAATTAGAGATGGCTGAGAAACACCTTAAGAAGTGTTCAACATCACTAATCATTAAGGAAATGCAAATCAAAACCACTTTAAGATATCATCTTACTCCAATAAGACTGGCTAGGATCAAGAAAACAAATGATACCAAGTGCTGGAGAGGTTGTGGGGAAAGGGGAACACTCATCCATTGCTGGTGGGAATGTAAACTCATACAGCCACTATGGAAAGCAGTGTGGAGAACCCTTGGAAGACTTGGAACCAACTTGCCACCTGACCCAGCCATACCACTCCTGGGCATGTACGCACAAGACTCATCTTACCACAGAGATGCATGCACAGCTATGTTTATTTCAGCTCTCTCCACAATAGCAAGGAGCTGGAACCAACCCAAATGCCCCTCAACTGAAGAGTGGATAGAGAAAATGTGGTACATCTACACAATGGAGTTCTATGCAGCAGTAAAGAAAGATGACATCAAGATCTTTGCAGGAAAATGGCTGGAGCTAGAAGACATCATGCTGAGTGAAGTAGCACAGTCCCAGAAAAACAAACGACAAAGGCAAATGGTATCCCTCATCTGTGGATGGTAGTGGCAATTACCTAGTTGTAAGTATTTCTTGTGCACAGCCCCTTGAGCTTTCGTCCAAGTAGTTGGGAGTGATGCATATTGGAAACAACAATGACAACAACAACAAGAGAAAGGACTGCATCAAAGAACTGACTGAAACGGTGAACTTCTGCTCAAAACACTCAACTTCCACATGGAGAATTTTGAGAAAGACTGAGAAAGAGAGGAAAAGTATGTTTGGCAGAATGCATGAGCTCTGGTAGGGTGGGGGTTTAGGGTGGGAGACACAGGTCTAGATTTGATTAGTAACATAATCCTGTACAAAAAAATATGTATATAACAAAAAAAGAAATATGTAGAAAAATGTAATGAAAAGACAAAATTTACGCATTGTAGGCATAGAGGTCAGAGAAGAATCTCAGGATAATGGTATTTACTAGATCTTCAACAGGATTGTAGAAGAAAAATTCCCAAAGTTAAGGAAAGACATGCCCATTCAAATACAAGAAGAACATAGAACATCAAATGGATAGAACCAGAAAAGAAACTCCCCACACCATATCATAGTAAACACACTAAATGTACAGAACAAAGAGAGAATACTGAAATCTACAAAACAAAAACAAGTCACATATGAAGGAAAACTCATCAGAATTAGAATTGACTTTTCAAGGAAAATTATTAAAGCCAGAAGAGCCTGAACCAAAGTATTTCCTGTTCTAAATGACTATAGATGCCAACTCAGAATACTTTACCCACCAAAAATGCCTATTATAGTCGGAGGAGAAAGAAAAATCTTCTGTAACATTTATAGGCTAAAAGAATTCATGTCCAGAAAACCAGCCCTTCAGAGAATACTTGAAGCAATACAAAGAGCTGAAGAAAGGATCAACTATACCAGTGGAGCGACAGAAAGAAATTAATGAAGCTGTAACTCTGGAAACACCAAGTTAGACAAAGAATGGAAACAGAAATTAGAATGATGGGAAACAATACATATCTATCAATAATAACTTTAAATATCAATGGACTAAACTCCCGAGACAAAAGACACAAGCTAGTGGAGTGCATTAAGAAACAAAATCCATCTTTTTGTCTGCCAGAAACCCATCTCACCTTCAAGAATAGGCACTAACTTAAGGTGAAATGATGGAAAAAAATACTCCAAGCAAATGGCATCAAGAAACGAGGAGTTGCAATTCTAATATATCACAAAATAGATTTCAAACCGAAACTAATCAGAGGAGATAAACAAGGTCCCATCATTCTTATCAAAGGAACAATTAACCAAGAAGATTTTGTAGTCATGAACATATATGCACCAAATTCTAGTACACCCAACTTTATAAACACAGTAATAGAGGACTTTAAGACACAGATTAATCCAAACACACTGGCAGTAGGGTACTTCAGTACCCCATTGACTCCATTAAAGAGGTGAACCTGACATACCCAAGCACCAAAGAATATACTTTCCATTCAGAACCCCATGGAACTTTTTTCAAAATCAACCACATAATGGGGGAAAGAATAAATCTCAACAAATAAAAAAAATTGAAATAATTCCATGCTTTCTATCAGACCACAATGAAATAAAGCTTAATAGCAATACCAGAAGAAGCACTAGAAACTGCATGAACTCATGGAGATTACAACACACTCCTGAATGATGAATGGGTCAAGGAAAAATTAAGAAAGGAATAAAAGTATTCCTAGAATTAAACAAAAATGACAGTAGAACACAACAAAACCTCTGGAACAGTTTAAAGGCTGTCTTAAGAGTGAAATTTATAGCTGTAAATGCCTACATTAAAAAATCAGAAAGAGCACAAATAAATGACTTAACCTTGTGACTCAAGACACTTGAAAGACAACAATAAATGAAACACAAAGCCAGCATATAAGGAGAAATAACAAAAATCAGGCCAGGGATTAATGAATAGAAACAAAGAAAACAATACAAAGAATCAATAGTCCAAGAGCTGGTTTTTTAAAAAGATAAACAAGATAGACAAACCCTTAGCCTAGTTAACCAGAGAAAGAAAGAGCAACTGCTTATCAATAAAATCAGAGATGAAAGAGGAGCCATCCAAAAGACAACAAATGATCCAGAACACTGAAAGGGAATAATTTTCAAAACCTATACTAAAAAACCCCACCTATACTCTACTAAATTTAAAAACCTAAAAGAAATGGATGAATTTCTAAATTCATGGGAATCACCTAGAAGAGATCAACAGCTTAAACAGAACCATAACATATAAAGAATTGGAAACAGTAATATAAAACCTCCTAACTAAAAAAAAAACCCAGGTCCAGATGGATTTATGGCAGAATTATTCCAAACACTTAAAGAAGCTCTACAGCCAATACTACTTAAATTATTCAGAAAGGTAGAAACAGAGAGAAATCTCCCAAAGTCCTTCTACGAAGTCAACATCACTCTAATACCAAAACCAGTTAGGATACAATCAAAAAGAAAACTATAGACCCATCTCCTTAATGAATATAGATACATAAATTCTCAACAAAATACTTGCAAAACACATACAGGCAAAAATAAAAAAGGTTACCCATCATGATCAATTTGGCTTTATTTTGGAGATGCAGGGATGATTCAATGTATTTAAGTCAATAAATGTCATAAATAATATAAATGGACTCAAAGACAAAAAAACCACGTTTATCTCAATTGATGCAGAAAAGGCCTTTGACAAAATTTAACATGCATTTATGTTAAAATCCCTAGAATGAATTGGAATGATGGGAACATACCTCCACATAATTAAAGCTATATACAACAAACCCACAGCCAATGTCATTCTAATTGGTGGAAAACAGGAAACATTCAGCTTAAAAGCAGGAATCTGGCAAGGCTGTACATTATTTCCACTCCTTTTTAATATAGTGCTTGAAACTCTTGCTAGAGCAATGAGACAAAAGAAGGTAATTAAAGGAGTACTAATTGGAAAAGAAGAGGTCAAACTATCTCTTTTCGCAGATGATAATAGATGCCAAAAATTCCACCAGAAACTCCTAGAAAGGATGAACCTTTTTAGTAAAGTTAAAGGTTGTAAAATTTACAAAATTCAGTAGTCTTTCTATATATGCCAATTAACAAGCAACTAGAGAAACACTCCCATTCACAATAGCCTCAAAAATTATTTCAGAATGCACCTTATCAAAGACATTATAAAGACCTTTACAATGAAAATTTCAAATTTTAAAGAAAGAGATTGAGGAAAACACCAGAATATGTAAGGACCTCCCATGCTCATGGATTGCAAGAATTAATATTGTGAAAATGACCAGCCTACCAAAAGTAATATAGAGATTCAGTGCCATCCCAATCACAATCCCCATGACATTCTTCACAGAATTAGAAAAAAAAATCCTAAATTCTTATGGAAACACAAAAGGCCCAGGATAACCAAAGCAACCCTGAGCACTAAAAGCAAGGCAGGGGGAATTACTATACCACATTTCAAACTATATTACAGAACTATAGTAATAAAAACAGCATAGTACTACCACAAAAATAAATCTGTAGATTAATGGAACATAATTGAAGACCCAAACTTGAGTATATGTAATTTAAGCGAAGTGAATTTGACAAAGGGGCCAAGAACACTCAGTGGAGGAAAGATAACATCTTCAGCAAATGGTGTTTGAAAAATGGATATCTGTGTATATAAGAATGAAACTACAGATCTGAGATCTCCTGAGACCAGCTGAGGCAAGTGCAGGTAGGTAGGCAGCAGCTGGGTGCTTCAGCAAGGCTGATTGCTGATTGACTTAATATAGTTAACCCATTAATCCAGTTGTCTTTGGCTTAATTGGCTTTTGTGGCTATGGGGGCAGAGTTATCCTCCCAGCTGGTATAAAAGGTAGGGTTGTGTGAGTCTTGAGATCTGAGATCTCCTGAGACCAGCTGAAGCAAGCACAGGTGCCGGGGTGCAGGCTAAAGAGCCCGCCTACGCCCCCCCCACCAAATGGGATTATGAAGGCATCTAAAGGAGGCAAGAAAAGCAAGCCTTCAACACAGTGAAGAGGCATTTAGGACTTACATTGGAATATAGGCAAGGAGAAGCTCATATGCCAGGAACACGAAGAAGAGACAACACTGGAAAGGGGCAGGATAATCCTGCATCAAGCTCTACCAACCATATGGAAGATTCCTACAGTGGGATCCCCCTGGGGATGGCCCAGGACACAGATATCAGAAACACAATTGGGAACATATTTAAAGAACTACAAGATTATAAAGAGCAAATCAAAGAGCTAAGAAAAGAGAATGAAGAACTCAAGAAGGACCTAGAGAGAATGACAAACTCCAGAAGGAACTGGAAACACTGATAAGATCCCATGCTGAAAAAGATAAGGAAACCAACCAGCGAACCAAAGAGCTACAGGAAGAGATTGAGAAGCTCCAAAAAGAAGTAGAAATACTAAAGAAATCAGAAGAGGAAATGAAAAAGGAAATCAAACACTCACCCAATCAAGAGGAAAGGAATGGAAAAAGCCTCAGAAGCAGAATGCAGGAAGCAGGAACAAAGAATATCAGACCTGGAAGAAAACACAGAACAACAAAAAACCTCAAGGAAAGATTATGAAAAATTTAAAAATACACAAAAGTGGAACAACCAGGAACTGTGGGACACTATGAAAAGATCAAACGTCCACATCATAGGAATAGAGGCAGTAGAAGAATCCCAAGAGAAAGGTATTGATCAGATCTTCAACAGAATAATAGATGAAATTTTCCCCAAACTAAAAAAAGACAAACCCATGCAAATACAAGAAGCACATAGAACTCCAAACAGAAAAGATCAGAAAAGAAATTCTCCACCCCACATCATAGTTAAAATGCTAGACACCAAAAACAAAGACAAAATCCTTAAAGCCATAAGAGAAAAACAAGTGACCTGTGATGGTTAATCCTGGGTGTCTACTTGACTGGACTAAGGAACAAATAAGAGAAAAAGGATCTTCGGATTGGACTACCTCAACCCGGATGGCCCACCCCAAATGTGGGCATTACTTTCTGCTGGCAGGCAGTATTAAAGACCATGCCAGAGGGATCTGGTCCCTTTTTTCTGCAGCTTGCCTCTCTCTCACTGGTGAGTTTGTCTTGCTGCTGTGATCAACCCTATGGATCCCAGTGTGAACTGACACTGGCAGATCTCCTGGAATCCATCAGGCCTTCAGCACCAGATTGGGACTACTGAGACATCCAGCCTTGCGGACTGAGCAGTTCTCTGGATTCTCAGCCTCTCCAGTATGGCGCAGCTACTGTTGGACTCTTTGAACTCTGCCACGTGAGCAAATCAATAAATTGTATATAGCTATATATTCGTCCTGTTGCTTCTGTTTCTTTAGAGAACCATGACTAATACAGATTTTGGTACCAGGAGTGGTTCTAGAGAAACAAAATTGAAAGGATGAATTTCTTTAGTGGGCTTGGTAGTTTCTGGAGCCAGAGCTCCAACCCAATGAAGCCTAGAGTTACTGAAGGCTCTCCTGGTGGCATGAAGAAGAATGATAATCCTTGGTGCAGACTATTTGATGTAATTATGAAGATAGATCCATTTGACTCACCTAACTTGCCTCTTGTGAGAAGCAAGGAATTTAGCAACTCTACATATAAAACATTTGAGAAATTACAGAAAAAATAAGGAAAATAATGATGTTGCCTAGTTGCTCCTAGCATCTCTGGATAAAGTGATAGAGGAAAATAAGGAACTCAGTGATAAAATTGATCAGCTCCAGATTCGAAACAACAGTTTAAAAGTTTCCAAGTGTGCTCTGGAAGAGCATCTTCTCTCCAGCAGCCAAAGAGCTAAAGCAGCAGAAAATCAAGCTGGAGCCCTTATTATACGTTTGGCTGATTTACAACACAAATTTAATTCCCAGCCACGAAGAGTGTCAGCAGTCAAAGTGAGAGTACTGGTGGGGAAAGTATGGAACCCAGAAACTTGGGATGGAGATGTGTGGGAGAACCATGATGATGAGGATTTTGAACCCTCGGATTCTGAAGGATTTTCTTTATCTGAGGAATTAATCTCCCCACCCTCAGCAGAGAATCCACACCCTTCAGATCCCTCCTTCCCACCCTTGCCTGAGGAAACTAATCTCCCCCTCCCAGTGGGAGATAATGTCTCTCAGAGCCCAACAATTGTTGCCTCTAGACCTATAACCAGATTGAAGGTTAAACAAGCCCCTCAAGATGAGATAGAAAGTGTGGTCCACGAGGAGGTACACTACACCACTAAAGAAATTAATGAGTTTGCTGATTCACTCCAGCAGAAGCCTAAGGAATATGTGTGGGAATGGATTTTAAGAGTGTGGGTTAATGGTGGAAGGAATACAAAATTGGATCACACTGAGTTCATCGATATGAGCCCACTGAGTAGAGGTTCTAGGTTTAACATGGAGGATCGAGTGGTTAAAACAGGTGTTAAAAGTTTATTTGAAGGGTTGGCTGACATATTTATTAAAACATGGCCTACTAACAGCGAGTTAAAGATGCCTGATAATCCTTGGCTTTGTATTGATGAAGGGATTGTGAGGGTGGCAGATGGGCATGCTCGAGTGGATTCAAAGTGTAAAACCACATTCTCCACAATATGAGGACCCAGAGGACATGCCATTCACTGAGTGTATAAGATGGAAAGTACTGAGAGAGACACCAGAACATTTGAAGAGCTTTGTTTTTGCTCTATTTCTTATGCCAGATCTTACAGTTAGAGAAGTGGTTGCTTGCTTGCATAAATTAAATCTACATGTAATAGGCTTAACAGGACCTCAGGGTAGGCATCAGGTGGCAGCACCGAATCGCTGAAGGCCAGATGAGCGTAGTTATTGTAGTTATCATAATGGGCGGCAAAGGCAAAACAATGCCTATAATGGCATGACATGAAATGATCTTTGGAACTGGCTAATTAGTCATGGTGTTCCCAGGAACCAAATACATAAGAAGCCTACTAAGTTTTTATTTTATCTGTATAAGCAGAAAAGCTCTAGAACAAATGACAGGAATTGGATTTCAGCAGTAGCGAATCCCATCCAGTTAACCAGTTTCCAGACTTGAGACAGTGCACAGACCCAGAGCCCCTTGAATGAAGGGGTGGCTGGGTTCCAATGAGGAAGGATCTTGTCACAATACCAAAGAGTTATGCTGTTTGCCTTCCTCCTGTCCTAACCCAGAGGGACCTGAGGCCTTTTATTAGGGTAAGTGTACACTGGAGAAAAGGAAATAATCAGACTTTTCGAGGCCTATTGGTTCAAGGATACTGGTTCTGAGTTGACACTGATCCCAGGAGACCCTAAAAAGCATTGTGGCCCTCCATTTAAAGTAGGGGCCTATGGAGGTCAGGTGATAAATGGAGTTTTGGCTGAAGTCCAACTCACAGTGGGACCAGTGGGTCCCAGAACTCATCCTGTGGTTATTTCCCCAGTCTCAGAATGTATAATTGGGATATATATAATTAGAGATTGGCAGAATCCCCATATTGGTTCCCTGACCTGTGGAGTGAGGGCTATTATGGTTGGAAAGGCAAAATGGAAACCATTGGTGTTGCCTTTACCAGGGAAAATAGTGAACCAAAAACAGTATCGTAACCCTGGAGGGATTGCAAAAATTAGTGCCACCATCAAGGATTTGAAAGATGCAGGGGTGGTGATTCCTACCACATCTCCATTTAACTCTCCAATTTGGCCTGTGCAAAAGACAGATGGATCATGGAGAATGACAGTTGACTATCAAAAACTCAACCAAGTAGTGACACCAGTTGCAGCCGCTGTACCAGATGTGGTGTCCTTACTTGAGCAGATTAATATGTCTCCTGGTACCTGGTATGCAGCTATTGATCTGGCCAATGCTTTCTTCTCAATACCGGTTCATAAGGACCACCAGAAGCAATTTGCTTTCAGCTGGCAAGGCCAACAGTATACCTTTACTGTCTTACCTCAGGGGTATGTTAACTCTCCAGCGTTGTGCCATAACTTAGTTAGAAGGGATCTTGATCGCCTGACTCTTCCACAAAATATCACACTGGTCCACTATATTGATGATGTTATGTTGATTGGACCCAGTGAACAGGAGGTAGCAGCTAGCCTAGACTTGTTGGTAAAGCATATGCGCATGAGAGGATGGGAAATAAATCCAACTAAAATTCAAGGGCCATCTACCTCGGTGAAGTTTCTAGGAGTTCAGTGGTGTGGAGCATGCAGAGACATTCCTTCTAAGGTAAAGAATAAGTTGTTGCACCTGGCCCCTCCCTCCACCAAGAAAGAAGCACAACGTCTGGTGGGTCTTTTTGGATTCTGGAGGCAGCACATTCCTCATCTGGGTGTGTTACTACGACCCATATATCAGGTGACTCGTAAGGCAGCAAACTTTGAGTGGGGCTTGGAACAGGAAAAGGCTCTTCAACAGGTCCAGGCTGCAGTGCAGGCTGCTCTGCCCCTAGGGCCATATGATCCAGCAGACCCAATGGTGCTTGAGGTATCAGTGGCAGATAGAGATGCTGTCTGGAGTCTGTGGCAGGCTCCCATAGGGGAATCACAGCGGAGGCCCTTGGGATTTTGGAGCAAGGCTCTACCTTCATCTGCAAACAACTATTCTCCTTTTGAGAGACAGCTCTTAGCCTGCTATTGGGCCTTAGTGGAAACTGAACGTTTGACAATGGGCCACCAAGTCACCATGCGACCTGAGCTGCCCATCATGAGCTGGGTGTTATCTGACCCACCAGACCATAAAGTAGGACGTGCACAGCAACAGTCCATTGTCAAATGGAAGTGGTACATACGGGACAGGGCCCGGGCAGGCCCTGAGGGCACAAGCAAGCTACATGAAGAAGTTGCCCAAATGCCTATGGTTCCCACTCCTGTTACAATGTCTCCTGGGCTTAAGCATGCACCTATGGCTTCATGGGGTTTGCCCTATGATCAGTTGACTGAGGAAGAGAAGACTAGGGCCTGGTTTACTGATGGTTCTGCACGCTATGCAGGCACCACCCAGAGGTGGACAGCTGCAGCATTACAGCCAATTTCTGAAACAACCCTAAAGGACACTGGTGAAGGAAAGTCTTCACAGTGGGCAGAACTTCGGGCAGTGCACATGGTTGTGCATTTTGCCTGGAAGGAGAAATGGCCAGAGGTTCGATTATATACTGATTCATGGGCTGTAGCCAATGGTTTGGCTGGATGGTCAGGGACTTGGAAGGAGCATGACTGGAAAATTGGTGAGAAAGACATTTGGGGAAGAAGTATGTGGATAGAGCTCTCTGAATGGTCAAAGGATGTGAAGATACTTGTGTCTCATGTAAATGCTCATCAAAAGGTGATCTCAGCAGAGGATGATTTTAATAATCAAGTAGATCGGATGACTCGTTCTGTGGATTGTCAGCCTCTTTCTCCAGCTATCCCTGTTGTTGCTCAATGGGCCCATGAACAAAGTGGTCATGGTGGCAGAGATGGAGGTTATGCATGGGCTCAACAGCATGGACTCCCACTCACTAAGGCTGATCTGGCTACAGCTGCTGCCGAGTGCCAGATTTGCCAACAGCAGAGACCAACATTGAGCCCCCGATATGGTGCTATTCCCCGGGGTGACCAGCCAGCAACCTGGTGGCAGGTTGACTACATTGGACCACTTCCATCATGGAGGGGACAGCGTTTTGTTCTTACAGGAATAGATACTTATTCTGGTTATGGATTTGCCTTTCCTGCACGTAATGCTTCTGCCAAAACTACCATCCAGGGACTTACGGAATGCCTTATCCACCGTCATGGTATTCCTCACAGCATTGCTTCTGACCAAGGAACTCACTTCACAGCCAAAGAAGTGCGACTGTGGGCCCATGGTCATGGTATCCACTGGTCTTACCATGTTCCCCACCACCCAGAAGCAGCTGGCTTGATAGAACGATGGAATGGCCTCTTGAAGACACAGTTACAGTGCCAATTAGGTAGCAATACCCTGGAGGGCTGGGGCAAGGTTCTCCAGCAAGCAGTATATGCTTTGAATCAGCGTCCACTATATGGTACTGTTTCTCCTATAGCCAGAATTCATGGGTCCAGGAACCAAGGGGTGGAAGTGGGAATGATTCCACTCACTATCACCCCTAGTGACCCAGTAGGAAAATTTTTGCTTCCTGTACCCACGACCTTGCGTTCTGCTGGTCTAGACGTTTTGGCTCCAATGGGGGGAGTGCTTTTGCCAGGAGATACAGCAAACGTTCTATTGAACTGGAAGCTAAGACTTCCCCCTGGCCACTTCGGGCTTCTACTGCCTTTAAGCCAACAGGCTAAGGAAGGAATAACAGTAGTAGGAGGAGTGATTGATCCAGACTACCAGGGGGAAATTGGACTTTTTCTCCACAATGGGGGCAAGGAAGATTATGTCTGGAAGGCAGGAGATGCTGTAGGGCGCCTTCTGGTGCTACCATGTCCTATGATTAAGGTCAATGGGAAACTCCAACAACCCAAACCAGACAGGACAATAAATGGCCCAGACCCTTCAGGGATGAAGGTATGGGTCACTCCTCCAGGGAAAGAGCCAAGACCTGCAGAGGTGCTTGCTGATGGTGGAGGAAATACAGAATGGGTAGTAGAAGAAGGTAGTCATAAATATCAGCTGAGGCCACGGGACCAGTTGCAGAAACGTGGATTATAATAGATATTAACTTTTGTACTATTTGGTTAAGAATGTGCTTGTTCATATATATACACATATATTAAGCAGATACTTGTGTTGTTCCCTTTTGAATGTGCAACTGAGATAAGTGTTAAGTGTTGTCATATTTAGGTTATTAGATACTGAAGGACTAAGTGTTCCTCAAGGACATTACCACCTACTTTAAAATAAAATGCTTCGCTATTGCACATGAGACACTTATAACATGTTAGGTGGAATTGTGACCTTGCCATTGTTCACATTTGACATTTAAAAATAACATAAGGAGAGGCTATGTATTGGGTGTCTAGTTGACAATGGGTGGGCTTGTGATGGTTACTCCTGGGTGTAAACTTGACTGGATTAAGGAACAAATAAGAGAAAAAGGATCTTGTATAGATTTAATGCAATTCCAATCAAAATCCCCAAGAGTTTTTTCACGGGCTTGGAAAAAAAAGTCCTTAAATTCATTTGGAAAAACAAAAGATCACAAATAGCCAAAACAACCCTGAGCGAAAAGAGCTACACAGGGGGGATCTTTATACCAGACTTCAAACTATCCTACAGGGCTATAGTCATAAAAACAGCCTGGTACTGGTACAAAAACAGACCTGTTGACCAATGGAACAAAACCAAAGATCCAAATCTAAGCACATACAATTTCAGCCATCTTACATTTGACAAGGGGGCCAAGAAGACACAATGGAGAAAAGACAGCATTTTCAGCAAGTGGTATTGGAAAAACTGGATCACCACTTGTAGAAGAATGAAATTAAATTAAATTAAATTAAATTAAACCCCTGCCAATGGATGGAACTAGAAAATGTTATGCTAAGTAAAGTAGCATGGACTCAGGAAAATAAACCACATATGCTCCCCCTCATTTGTGGATCCTAGCAACTAATTCTTGTATGTGTGTATATATCTTTTTTAAAGTTAATTTTTATTGAGTGCATTTCATACAACATTTCTCAATCAAATCTATACTCTTTCCCCCATCTATGCCCACACCTTACATCCCCTCACCCCCCCCCACATGTTAAATCCTGTCTTGCATCTTTTTCTCAGTCTTTTATAACCTTTTCCATGCACAAGTTTACTGTTTTGGTCAGTTTTTTATTATGTTTTTTCTCTCTTTTTTGTTCCCTTTAATTTTATATTATTCCAAAATACGCATATATACACTCCACACATAAATCAAAATTACAAATTCTGCAAGTAAACTATAGGTTAAATTCTAAACACATTTAGAGTTTCACATTTTAACAGTAAAGTTGCATGCAGGTAAAAAGAATATGAATAGAATATGAATACATATCTTCCATTCATATATAGTAACTACAATGTGTGAATACAAGTGGTAGGACAATTCTAGAGCCTGTTAAGAGATTCACATTGGAATAGCACAGTTGCTTTCAGATAAAATGAAATATAATAATAAAGTTGCTCAGTTTGCCTGCCAACTGGGGATTTGCTGTTAGCATCCATGAATGAGGGAAACTATTCCCCATTGTTTTTCTGGGACTATGTTACTTCACTTAGCATAATGGCTTATAGTTCCATCCATTTACCAGCAAAGCTCACGACGTCATCTTTTTTTTTACCACTGCATAGAACTCCATTGTGTAGATGTACCACAGTTTTGTTACCCAGTCAGTTGAGGGGCATTTGGGGTGGTTCCAGCTCTTTGCTATTGTGAAGAGAGCTGCAATAAACATAGCTGTGAATGTATCTTTGTGGTAGGATGCGTCTTGTGGGTATATACCCAGGAGTGGCGTGGCTGGGTCAGGTGGTAGGCTCATTTTGAGGTTTTTAAGGGTTTTCCACATTTCTTTCCACAGTGGTTATACCAGTTTATATTCCCACAAGCAGTGGATGAGTGTTCCCGCTTCCCCACAACCTCTCCAGCATTTGGTGTCTTTTGTTTTCTTGATCTTGGATAGTCTTATTGGAGTGAGATGATACCTTAGTGTGGTTTTAATTTGCATTTCCTTAATTATTAATGATGTTGAACACTTTTTAAGATGTTTCTCAGCCATCTTTACTTCCTTACCAGTGAAGTCTCTGTTCACCTCTTTACTCCATCTTTTGAGTAGATCATTTGTTTTCTTCTTTGTTTTTTAAGTAGTTTATATATTCTGGATGTTAATACTCTGTTAGATGTATCAGTGGTGAAAGTTTCCTCCCACTCTGTGAGTTTTTTCTTCACTTCCTTGATTGTTTCTTTAGCTGTACAAAAGCTTTTGAGTTTGATGAGGTCCCACTTGTCAGCTGTTGTCCTTATTTCCTGTGCAGCTGCTGTTTTATTTAGAAAGTCTTTTCCTACACCTATGTCTTGTAGGTTGCGGCCAACTTTTTCTTCTGTCACCTTCAGGGTTTCAGGTTTCAGGTTGAGATCTTTGATCCACTTGGAGTTTATTTTTGTACAGGGTGAGAAGTAGGGTTTTAATTTTTGTTCTTCTACAAATGGTAATCTAGTTTTGCCAACACCTTTTGCTGAAGATGCTATCTTTCCTCCACTGAGCTTTTTTGGCTCATTTGTCAAATATGAGGTGGCTGAAGTTATATGAGTTCAAGTTTGGATCTTCAATTTTGTTCCAATGGTCATGTAACTGCAGGAAGCAGGAAAATGAAAAGGAAGTAGGGTGTTGAAGGGAAAGAGGGAACCTGGGAGATAAGAATATTAGGAGATAGGTGTCACTAAGGGAGAAACTGATAAAATGAGGGTATTTAATTGAGAGGGGAGAGGAGGGTTATAGAATGAATTTGTTATAAAGGGAAAGAAGAAGCTCAAGAAAGGTGGGACCATAAGAGGCTGGTATTATTAAGGGAGAAGTGGGAAAATGAGGATGCCGTATTGGGCAAGACATAGAGAGAAGGGGAGAGGAGAAATCGATAATGCTCAGCTAATGTAAAAAAAAAAACCGAGAATCATATTAGTCTAATAATCTAATGACAAATTACACACACAATATCTCTCCATGAGTCCGTGTGCATAGCTGGTTTACATAACAAGAAACATTGCCAGACAGGAGAAACCTTCCTTTGGGTTGTTGGCCAGAGTAGTCCAAGAGACTCTCAAAATTACACAGGCTATTGCCACAGCCCTTGATTGCCTCCCAGAACTTGAAAGTAAGACCTATTGCTGAAGATAGGACTTATTTCAGTGACTAGATTTGGGGCAATGGAGCTGGACTTGACCTGGAAGCCACCATCCCTGAAGTGTAGCTCCCATAGCTTTGGAAAGCACTGTGCAAGCTGCTAAGAGAGAACATCAAATTGAAACTTTAAGATCAAATAACCATGTCAAGGATGGGCACAGCATATGACATTGGTGCAGTAGTGGAACTTTCATCTTGGGGCCAATCAGTGGATATCTAATTGTACTTAAAGCCCACTCAATGGTCAGAAACTTATGTGAGCTACTGTAAACATAGCCAAATACACATGGATGGAGAGGTCATAGATCTTAGAGAAATTCCCAAGACTGTCACATCCCTAGACTTACGTAACTTCTTACTAAGTGCAAAATATGCATATTTACATTTACAGACAAATATCCCAGACACCACTCCTCAAAGAAGCTTTCTTTTTTGCACCAGATGAAGACTATTACAGAGCACCACAACTGGTCACACACAGACATTGTCTGTGAACTGCCCAACCCTAAGCAGCACATCTACAATGCAACCTCCACCCCTAGGCTCATGCAACATAGAACAGGACACCAAGAGGACACTAATGAATCTCTTAACTCTCATTAAGGAAGCTCCCTTATGGAACAGAGGGCCAAGAATTCAAAACATCATAAGTGACCAAACCATGGAGATTAGGAGTCTGCAGAGTGTTGATCCATGGACTTGTCTCCTATATTAAGCTTCACTCACTCAGGGCTGAGGGACCATTATGGAAGATGGGGCAGAAAGATTGTAAGAGCCAGGGAGTTGATGCATGACCATATGGAAATAGAGTCCTACAAGCTCCTGGGACCTTGCTCATATGAACCTATAGTAATGGTGTCAACAGGCACAAAACCCATGCAAACAACCAGACGAAAACCCAGCATAGAACTGGGGAAATGGACAGCAGAAATATTGGCAGTTGATTACTGTTGGGTGAGGAAGAGATGGCCTTCTTAAAGTCAGGGACTCTGGGTGGGCTGACTAGAGCTCAGTGGATGAACTTGAAATGAAGAAATCCAGAGGAAACTAATTTGGCACAGTAGGCCTTAATACAAATGAAAGAAGGTATGAATTCCAGTTCAGGGATGGACTGTGGGAGGGTACCAGTGGAGAAGTGGGCATAAAGATGATTAAGGCTGATTGAGATGTTATACATGAAATACACAAAAATTCAATTCAAAAAACTCAAAGGACTTGGGAGACTCCTGGGAGTAATTTAAAATGTTAAAATTAATCTGCAAATGTGCCCAGTCCCCTGTACGCGCACCCCTTGTCATGTGGCCATGCTGCCTCATGACTTCTAGCATACCGAGGGTCCCATCTCGATGCCAAGGGGTGTTGTCTTCTCCCAGGTCAGTCCCAGCTGGCCACAGAGCACACTTGTGGCTCTGCTAGGAAAGAAGAAATGCTCCAAGCCGGAGGACCCAAATTTGATCCCAGGACCCACTTGATGGGAGTGACCACCACATGCATGCTCTGAATATGCTACTCCATACCAAATAAATAAGCGGAAAAAACACTAAAAATGAAGTATATTTATGGTTTGATTTTTTAGTATGACAAAAAGTGTGAGAGTTTTAAGGATATTGTTTTTTTCCCCATGGTTTTCTAATTTTTCCTTCTGTATTTTTGTGTAGTTTAGGCATTTGTGAAATTTAAATGACATTTATAATTATAGTATGACTTTACTTATATTTTAAAATGAACTGAAAACCATTCAGAGGCAGTACCAGGCTCTGGGAAGCTATGGGCTCCTGCCTCCTTCCACCTGTTCAGGGAGCATTGTCATGGGCTACAATCTTAAACACATAAAGTGGACACTTCAGAAGGCATGTTTGCATATCTTCAATCTGCTGTGGACTCCCACAGATGTCGTTGTTTTTATAATGACATTTCCTGGCAGAGTCAAAACACACATTGAAGAGCTGAGCTCCTTTCTTTGTTCTGGCAGATTAAAATGTAGTGCTGAGTTCAACCAACTTCAAATATATTCTCTTCGAAAAGTCTATGTTTCCAAAACAGATGCATTGAGTCTGAATGGAGATTCATTTGAAAGTTTGCATTTGTTTTCTCCAGCTTCCAGTCTGTGGCCCATATTGTTCCTGGGAGCAACTTTTTAAAATTAGGATCCAGTTGGTTCCCTGTCCCAGTTCCTCTGCAATATGTTGTTCCCTCCAATCTGTATTGCTCCAACATATGCATATATATGTCACACCTATACTAAAATTATATCACCTGTACACAAACTCTCATTTCCATATCATATTTCAGGATTCACATTCTCCTTTTTAAATTTATATTACTCTAAAATATGTGTACATATCCTCCACACATATACCAAGATTCCAAAGTCTAAAAACAAGTGGTTGGTTAATTCTAGAGCTTGTTAAAGGATTTACATTATCAGAGCACAGTTGCTTTCAGGAAAAGGGGTATATAACGTTGATGTTGCTCAGTTTGCCTTATAAGTTGGTGCTTGGTGCTAGCATCCACAAATGAGGGATACCATTCATCGTTTGTTTTTCTGGGACTATGTTACTTCACTTAGCATAATATCTTCTAGCTCCATCCATTTACCTGCAAAGGATTTGAAATTGTTTTTTTTTTTTTTTTTTCTGAAAAACGCAGTCTGTAAACAATTTCAGATGAGCTGTGTTAATGATTCCCTTTCCAATTGATCATTTAAAAGTCCAATTTGTGGTTTGTAGGTCTTTGATATACCTTTCCTTGACTGTGCTTGCTTCCGTGGTCTGAACATGACATTCTCAGCACTGGCTTAGCCTTCCTGGGGGCTAAGGCTGGGAGTCCCATGCTGTGATCAGACTTTCTCTGGCAAACCTACATGGAGTATTAGATTTTAAATGACTGCACATTTTGTTCTGAAATATTCATCTGAGGGATTTGTGTTCCTGACCTGCTTCAGAAACACCTATGAGTTGCCTTCAGATTTTAGTTCTTCCTATGTAATACAGCCTTGTTTATCATAATCAGCTACAAGCAGTGCCAAATTCAAATGCTGTCACCTGGATGAGCTTAATGAAATGCCAAGTGGGTCAACAACATATGCTTTGCATGATTTCACTTAAACCTCGAGGTAAACTTGAACAGAGCAAAGTTATAGCTAGTGACAAATATTTCAAGACTGAGCTGGTCTTGTTGATAGTAGATTACGGTATGCCCATTGTTCCAGTCCAGACTAGGCCCAAGCAGGGGGAATCTTTGCTTTCTTCCATTTTCCCACCTTTTTGCTGGTATGCTGTGTTTTGTGTGAGTAATCCTGGTCATTTTTCTGCATTAAGAATTTCGTTTCCTGTTGGTGTTGAGAGGAGATAGCTGCAGTTTCCCCTAATGATTCATCAGGATTTCTGGAGTTGACTTCCAGCAAGAGATACTCGCACACTTCTCTTGTGTTTTTAGAGCTAAAAATACTAATATTAAAGTAGTAGGAAAGGATGAAGAAAGTACAGATTAGAGGGTGAGAGATAGAAGAGAGACCATTTTAGATACGGAGCTGTAGAAAAGATGATTTTTGTAGGGATAGACAGGGGAAGGACAGTCCTCAAATTATTTTCCAGTGAGACACAAATTAAAATATAGTAGCTTCACCATTACAACATTATAAATGAAGTAAAAATTAATATGTAGACAAAACTAAATAGCAGAAAAGTAAAAATGAACAAAACAATAACAGAATAACCTGAAACAGAAAGTATTACATCCTTAGTTGTCACGTCCCCGTTCGTCCAGCGAAAGAAGACATGACACGAGAGCGATCTTCCTCAAGCAGTTTATTCGGGTAACCTTACATCTGCTCTCTCCCTGTCCCTTCCTGGTTCACCACCTATAAGGCATGTCAACCAATCAACTTCCACCACGTGGGTCTCAAGGATAGGATATCTCTATGCAGAACAGAGGGCTTCAGCAAGGCCAAACCAAATAAGGACATGTTTGCTGCATGGAGCACTCACCTCCGTGGGGGTGGGAGGTGGAAACCAGCGCCATCTTTGAGGCACGGCACTCCGCAGCTCCCAACAGTTCCCCCTTTTGTTTTAATAAAGCATGGTCTCGAGGCCGCAGATGGCTGAATTCAACAATCCCCCCTGTCTTGGGATCATTCCTCCATTAAACCCATCATAGGATACCCCATCGCCCTGAGGGTTCCATGCCTTAGGTAGAAGGAAAGTTGCCCATCTCTGAGTAGGATCGTGAAGACATTCAGGGGCAACACGACCTTTAAGATTTTTGCATAATTGAGAGCCAAGCTTGTGGGGAATGTCCATCTTCAATGGCAGCAAAAGCCTGTGCTAGTGAAGCCATGTTCCACTGTCAAGATACTCTCATTTTACAAAGACACCACAGGAAGAGGAAAGATACAAACAACATTACACATGCCAAGGATCCCAACCCCGCCCATTCCTTGAGATGACTCATGGCTGTTGAGATCCAGGATGACAGTTCGATGGCAAGGTCCAGGTCCACTCGCGTTGAGTTCACTGTCACTATTTCCACTCTTAGTTGGGTCACCAATCATTCAAACTGCTCAGACCAGTTTCCTAGAAGATAGCTAGAAAGTTATTTAGATAGATTTGCAGCATGGGAAAAGTTATTATACTGAATACTAGTTACGCAGAGGCCTGAATGTTTAAATTCACATCCTAATTGTGCTATTTGCCACAATATATTGTTGATTAACAATCATCAGTCCTCCTTTCAGGAGGATGTTGATATGTAGCTGAGTGTCCAGGGCCTGGGCAACATTGGAGGACAAGTTATTTAAGGCCAAGGCCAGAATTTCCCCCAATTAATGCCCAAACAATGTGGAGCATATTTAGGTTGGCGGGGTGCTTGTTCTTCCCCATGCTTAGCTGGCCACCATCCACTAATCCAAGAGGCATTGGCAGAATGACAGGGTCCATAGGAATCCTCTGGAAAATCAAACCAAGCCACTATCTGATTATACATCTGAACACATTTTGAATTTTCGCTAATATTTCTAACCTTAAGAAAATATGGACTACCACTTAATGCAAAACTTCTATTTTTGTTAATACTGGCTATTCCTACATCTAAGGGCAAATAGGGTACATCCAAAGATGAATTAGTATTAAAAAGGCGAGGGAAAAGCTTAGCATCATGGTGAACTGGCATTGGTCTCGGGAACACCGACAGTATCCCCCATCGCGGATCCATCCGGGTTGGTGTTACCAGACTCAGGATCAGCGACAGCAGTGTCAGCAGGGGAGTCTTCATCCTGAGAAGTTTTGTTACACTTTCTGGTGAGTCTTTCTGGCACCCACATGGGGTCAGTTCGATTCTGTGGAAAAACACAAACAGAGCCTCTCGCCCAGACCAGGACTGGGTCCGGTCCATTCCACTGTCCTGTAAGTAGATCCTTCCATTTTACATATCCTTTTTCTTTTCCTTCACGCCACTGATGTCGATCAGCAGCAGAATTATTATTATTGTCCAAATTTAAAAAAATTAAAGTGAAGAGAGTTAATAAGAGCCTATCTTTTGGCCGTTTGTTCTTCCCAATTCCCCCCTTTTGTTTTAATAGACACTCTTTCAGCGTGCGATGAGCACGTTCTATAATTCCCTACCACTTGTCGCATCCCCGTTCGTCCAGCGAAAGAAGACACGACACGAGAGCGATCTTCCTCAAGCAGTTTATTCGGGTAACCTTACATCTGCTCTCTCTCTCTCCCTTCCCGGTTCACCACCTATAAGGCCTGTCACAACCAATCGACTTCCACCACGTGGGTCTCAAGGATAGGATATCTCTATGCGGAACAGAGGGCTTCAGCAAAGCCAAACCAAATAAGGACATGTTTGCTGCATGGAGCGCTCACCCCCGTGGGGGTGGGAGATGGAAACCGGCGCCATCTTTGAGGCGTGGCACTCCGAAGCTCCCAACACTTAGTATTTCTTTCTCAAAAGATGATATGGTTTCTCCCTCCCATTGGGTTGGTTTGTTTTTGGGAAGTGCTGCTAGTATTAGGAATTTCCATAAGGAAATCAGAGTGTCTTTTCAGATGAGGATTTTTATGGATATTCTACCAGAATTCCCAGGCCCACAACTCTCTTGTGTCCCAGGTAAGTGCAGTCATGCCCCTGGTGAATTATTACATGTTTGCTTTCTCAAGTCATTTAAGCCTTATGTGCCTGTTTTGTTCATTATTGTGATCTGGGAGACACAGCACAGATGCACTGGGCTGCATAACTGCATCACTTTCCACAGAATGCACCAATCTAGCATCCCTTCTTAGACACTTATGTCATTCCTTCTCCATGCTGCACTGGTCCATGGCTCATAGGAGGCAAATGGCTGCAATCTGTGCTTCCACGTGGGCATGAGGGCCTGTTGCTCTGCACACTCTGAGCTGCTCTCAGCACCATTCCTCTTCCCAGACACACTGCTGTCATGTTGCCATAAAATGCAATGGAATGATGAATGAGGACTCATTGCCCTAAACAAATGTGTTGAGGATGTGTTTCCAGATAAAAGTGGAAAAGTCGTCAATTATTTCTCTGTAACAGAAATCCAAACTGGACCTTGGTGAGCCAGATGTGGGATATTTATCTTTAGTGGACACTCAGGGCAAAGTAGATTCTGACCCAGGGTTTCCTGATACCCATTTCAGGTTCTTTTAGGTTGCCTTGGAAACAAATGCTTGCTTAACAAAAACATGGTGGTGTACTGAACATCTTTATTTTACAAACGAGCCCTGACCTTGACAGTTTTCTTGGAAAAGAGGACAGGAAGTCTTTTGGCAATTAAGAGGGGCTGCCCGGGCTGGAGAGATGGCCTAGCGGTTAAGAGCACCGACTGCTCTTACAGAGGACCCGGGTTCAATCCCCAGCACCCATATGGCGGCCGAGAACTGTCTGAAACTCCAGTTCCAGGAGAACTCCAGCTCCAGGGAAATCCGAGACCCTCTTCTGACCTCCGCGGCATTGCACGACACAGGTGCACAAACTTGCATGCAGGCAGTACATTCATACACATACAGAAATAAATAAAAAAAAAAAATTAAAAAAAAAAAAGAGGGGCTGCCCTTGTCAGGGACATGCTTTGTAGTTCTTATCAGCACTTGAAATATATGCTGCTACTCTTGTGTCTAAAAGTGAATTACAAACAAATATATATAATCTACTCAGTTGGCTGTTTTAGCAAACTTTGCCTTCTGCTTGTTGGCTGTTGGTTATTCTTTTTAGTAGTAATTCTTTGGTTCCTTTCTCTTTCCCTTTTTTGATTTTTCCTTTCTTATTTTATGTGTATGAGTGTTTTGTCTGCATGTATCTAAGTGTAACACAGTTACACTTACATACATGCAGACAAAACAGAGGCCAGAAGAGGGCATCAGATTCTCTGGAACTAGAGTTATGGACGATTGTTAGTTACTGCATGGGTGCTGGGAATTGAACCCAGGTCCACTGGAAGAGCAGCCTCTTACCCTCTGAGCCATGTCTCTCCGGCCCCAGTTGTTGGAATTTTTAACAGACTGTAGGACTTTAACAAGTTGGATTGTGTTTTATATTGTGATATACATATATATATATATATATATATATATATTATATATGGCTTCTTGGGGACAAGGAAGGCTATTTTAATAGTGAGTGTTTAGGCCGGGCGTGGTGGCGCACGCCTTTAATCTAGCACTTGGAGGCAGAGGCAGGCGGATCTTGTGAGTTCAAGGCCAAGCCTGGTCCACAGAGTGAGTTCCACGGACAGCTGGCTGGCTACAGGGAGCACCCTGCACTCGAAAAGACAAAAAAAAAAAAAAAAAATAGTGATGTGTTTATGTACTAAGTTGACAAAGGGGCAGTTGTCCTGGATAGTTTCAGTTGTCAATGTAACACATCTGGGAACTTGGAACTTACAGTGAGGGATTTTCTCCAACAGGTTGGCCTTTAGACCTGTCTGTGGAGCACTTATAAAAATTGCTAGTTGTAGAAGGGCCATCCCACTGTGGGTGTTGCCAGCCTGGGCAGGTGGGCCTGGGCTGTGTAACAGTAGCTGAGCAAGCCAGCAAGCAGCTTCAGTTCCTGCCTCTAGGTTCCTGCTAGAGCTCTTACCCTGGTTTCCCTTGAGGATGGACTGTAACCCGTCAGCTGAAGTAAACCCTTCCCCGTCAAGGTGTTTATCACAGCAAAAGAAAGCAAACTAGAACATTAAGTGTCCTTTGAAAGCTATTGGGTAGTCCCATTGGGAGGTAGTGGAACCTTGAAGGTGTAGAGCCTAGTGGGAGCTCTTTAGATCAGTGGGATGTGCCACCGAAGGGACTACTGGGACTCTAGCTTCTTCCTTGCCTCAATTTCCTGGTTGCCACAAGGAGAGAAGCTTCCCTTCCCATTTGTCCCCATGATGATGATGACAATGATATCTATACATTATAACTTATTTTCGTGCTCTGTATTGAATCATCTGTTTTGCTTTCCAAGTAGAATTGGGAGCTCCCAGAGAGCTGGAGAAAGGAGCTACTGTGAGGTTGTTGCCATCCACCAAAACCAGATGAAGCTGTGTATGTGCTTAATGCAGGAGTGAGCTGCTGGGGGCAGGGGAGGGAGAGAGGTGGGGGCAGAAGGATGCACCAGACGAAGCATAGGACCTTTCAGATGGAGGCGTAGATTCTGGTGGGCCATGGCTGTGCTTTGGATCAAGATGTGCTTCAGGTACAAAGGGTACATCATCACAGTCTCCATCTCAGTCGAAGTGTTTAGAAGGCTTGCACGTTCTGTGTTTGTTTTTCTGTTGGTGGAGGCTGAGATATGCACCTGGGTACTCCAGGGACTTGACACGTGCAGGTTGGGAAGTAGCCCAGGGCCTGTGGCTGCGGGATGCAGACAGTTTCAACGCGACTCATCTAGTCTATTTTTTGACAGGATCTCCCTAATCCCAGCCCACCTGGAAGTCACTATGTAGACCAGGCTGGCCTTGATCTCACAGAGATCCACCTGTCTCCGCCACCTGAGGGCTGGGATTAAAGGATGTGCCACCAGGCCTGCACACTCTATTCTTGTAGCACTGTCAGGTATTATCAACTGTTACGCTGTTATCTTATTGCATATTTATCCCTCCAGTCTTGACATCTTAGTTTGAGAAGATTCACTGGAAAGAACCTGCCTTGCTCAAAGTCATGGTGAATGGCAGAGTCGACTGAACTCTTTTCTGTGCTGGGTCTGACCTCTCTCCTCTACTCAGTCCTGCCTGTCCAATCAGAGATACTCTGTGAGTGTGGCCCTTGAATCACAGCCATGAACAGAGAAGGCCCTGGTGAAGATCAGGGCAAGCCCCAGGTGGCTGGGGAGTTTCTCATGGCTCCTTCCTATAGCACTCTTCGGTATCATTTATCATCCAGTGCTGTTACTATTTTAATGCATATTTATCCATTCAACTTTAATGCCTATCAGCAGTGATGACTAAAGCTGATGTACAATCTTAGGTCATGTTGAGTTTATAAACTCTTATGGTTTTGTTTAAGAGGAACTAATGCTGGCCAGGTTTACACAGCTGTAATTCCAGCACTTGGGGGGCTGAGGGAGGAGGCTTTTGGGTTTGATGCCAGCCTGGGCTACACAGTGAGATTTTGTCTTATAAAAGTAATGACAGCAACAAGAGAAGAGCTATACTGATCCTTATTATACAGCCTTTATGGAGTTATAGTCAAATTGCTGTTCCTGCTTATATGAAATGACAGAATGATACATACTGAGTGCAAAAGACAGAATCTTAAATGCTGTATAAATTGAGTTGTATTAAGTGATTCTGTGCTTACAAACATGTAACTTTTGATGTAAATGAATGCGTACATGTGATGAATTAAGAGCTATAGACTGTGGTTGGAGAGATGGCTTAGCAGTTAAGAGCACTGGCTGTTCTTGCAGAAGACCTGGGTTTGAATCCCAGCACCCACATGAGACCTAACAACTGTCCCAATTCCAGTTCCAGGGGGTCCAATGCCCTCTTCTGTCCTCCATGGATACTGCATGACATGGGTGTACTTATACACATGCAAGCATAACATTCATACACATAAAATAAAAATAAATAAGGGGCTGGAGAGATGGCCTAGTGGTTAAGAGTGCTGACTGCTCTTACAGAGGACCTGGGTTCAATCCCCAGCACCCACATGGCAGCTGAGAACTGTCTTTAACTCCAGTTCCAGGGGAATCTGAGACCCTCTTCTGACCTCTGTGGCATTGCATGACATGGGTGCACAAACTTACATGAAAACAGTACATTCATACACATAAAAAATAAATAAAAAAAATTTTTTAAAGTTTAAAAAGATGAAAATAAATAAAAATAAAATTGAAATAAAAGAGCTACAGAGTGAAGCAAAAGTAGAAAGTGAAATGTTCTTTATGTGGTGGGTAACTTTGAATCTGTGTAAAAATCAGGGTGGTAGTCATTGTGAAGGTTATTCCAGCCTCTGCTGTAGCTACATGACAGGGTCCAAGTCTATCCTGTTTTCTAGGTTTCAGTTGTCTCCTCTCAGATGAGGAGCTAAGTCTACATCGGATGGTGCTGAGCTTTATTAGTGCTAAGATTCTTTGTGTCATAATGTAAGAATTTAGGGAACCGGGTGCAGCTTGGCTTAGGTTGGAGGCTGCCAACGAGAAGCTGCAGAAGTCAGCTCTGTCACTGCTTGGTTTCACTGTTGCTGTTATTCATGGAACTCAGAGTTGACATTTCTTTGACTGGAATGAAGAATCTATTTCTACAGCTGTCAAAGAGAAGGCTCTCTGTATATGCCACTTGCTGTGCTGTGAGGGTGGAGCTTCTCAGCTCCAGCTTTGCTAAGGTTCACACATGTCAGCTTTCACTTCATGCCATTTATGAGACATTTCCTATCAGAAGGACTTCACATACTGCTGTAAAACACACTCATTGGCATTATCCAGGGCTGCAGATTTCTATCTTTCTTCATCTCCTTATATGGGGGAGAGTTTGAATTATATCACCATCTTAAAGTTACCCAAGGGACAAATTAAGAAGATGAAGGATGATTTGCCCACATTGTCACTGTGTCAACTTGATTAAAACACAGAAGTGAGATCCAAAGAGCTCAGCATCCAAGGGAGTTCAGAAACTGCTTAAGATATTCCCCAAACCAAATAACTAAAAGGCAGAGCCAGATGATCAATCAGATACAATGTTACTTCTTCAGGGATCCTTATTTTTTTAGTGATTTGAATAGTTGCACCTCAGATGGTAACTACAGTTTCCAAGCAGCTTTTGAAAAGGAGAAGCTCCTGAAACAGAAGCAGATGAGTAACAGTGAGGTCCCAGCGATTTCCAGATAACCTCGCATTGCATCGGCCATTAGCCTCCAGCCCAGTGGGTTAAGTCTGCATCCTGTGAGGTGTGATTTTCAAATGCAAACTAAAGCAAAATCTGGACCCAGCCCTCTCTTTTTAAATTTAAAATTTTCAACTTTTAGAATTTCATAGATGAACACTGCATTTATATAATTCCTATGCCTTCCAACCCAACTCCTCCCATGTCCCTCCATTCTCTCCCATGAGCTCTCCTCCTTTAATTATTATTGTTATGCACACATACATGTATATCCATATATACAACCTATTACATCTGTTCAATGTTGCTCATATGTACGTGTGTTTACAGCTGACCCCTTGGGATTGGACAACCTATTAGGGGCTTGACCTCAGAGAACAGTGCTTCTCCTCGTCTCAGAAGCCATTGATGGCCCGCAGCAGTTCATCTGGGGTGGGGCCTTGTGTAATTTACCCCGTCCACCTTGTTGACTAGTGGTGGTATTGTGCAGGTCTTGTTTAGACAACACTCTTTCATCAGACTCTTACATTTTGGGCCACTGTCCCCTGCCCTATCCATCAGGGCCAAGTTCCAGATAGTTCTTGTCCTTGAGAAATTGCTGACAGCACTCAAGCTTGTTGGTCCTGAACGTGCTTGTCTCACCTCACCTTGGTTCCCTTCTTCTTCTTCTCTGCCTGTCCCCCACCCTGGGGGTTGCCCTGGTGGTCGCCCTGGTGGTCCTGTGGTAGGTAATGCTCCTTCTTTTGGAATCTGTTAGTGCAGTGAACTAATTTATTTTTCCTTTCTTTCTTTTCTTTCCTTTCTCTTTCTTTCTTCTTTCTTTCTTTCTTTCTTTCTTTCTTTCTTTCTTTCTTTCTTTCTTTCTTTCTTTCTTTCTTTCCTACTTTCTATGCAGAGGGAGAAAGGATCAGTTTTCTTTAGAGACTAGTTCCCTGAGATCTAATCCAAAGTAGGAACATGTACACAGGAGCACCACTAAATGGACTCAGTTCTCAGTTCATTACACACACACACACATATGTATGTATGTATATATGTAATATATATATATACATATATATAATAATTGGGGGGAATCATAATGAGTTTATTTGGGCTTACTAACAGAGCAGTGGATGAGGGGTTACTTACAGAAGAATGAGCACCTCCCCCAAGGCCATATAGCAAATTTTACATTTCAGCAGTGGCACAAAATGGAAGACAGGGCCCACCTCATGCTGTTCTCAGCTTATATGCCCTTAGCCCCTCCCCTTCAAATAGCCAAGGCAGACTGGCTGGTAGGGAGGGGTAGCTGACTCTCCCAGCTCCTCCTTTTGTTGCTGAAGTTCAACAGTCAAGTTCTGTAATGATCTGAGCAAGCAGGTGCAGCCAAACATGGGAAGAAGCATCTGTCCTTAGTTGTCAGTGTAGCTTGCCAGGTAGAGGACAAGTTATGCAATGCTCTACCCCTTCCTCCAGCTCTTAACATGGGCAGAAGTGTCTGTCTTCAGTTGCCAGTATAGCTTGCCACAAGTCTATGCAATGCACCACCTCTTCTTCCAGCTCTTAACATTCTTTCTACCATTCTTTTCCACAAGAGTTCCTGAACCTTGGAGGGAATGACAGGTGTAGGACAATCTTTCTCCCACTGTGGCAAGATTTGAACTCTTGGATCTTTTATTGTCTATTTTCAGTGGACTCTTGGCCCATTACAGCCATATTCCTCCCACTATAACAACACAAATAGAAAGGACAGGCACATCTAAGCAAATACCAGCTGCTATATTAACCCTACCTATGGGTGTAAACACAAATGCTTGGAAGGTACCTGTATTAGTCACTTTTCTGTTGCTGTGATAAAGCACCATGACCAAGGAACTTACAAAAGGAAGAGTTTGGCTGGGCGTGGTGGCGCATGCCTTTAATCCTAGCACTTGGGAGGCAGAGGCAGTTGGATCTTTGTGAGTTCAAGGCCAGCCTGGTCTATAGAGCGAGTTCCAGGACAGCTGGGGCTACAAGGAGACCCTGTCTCAAAAAGACCAAAAAAAAAATAATAATAATAAAAAAAATAAAAGGAAGAGTTTATTTGAGCTTACGATTGACGGTTCCAGGGAACTAGAGTCCATTGTGGTGGGAGGCATGGCGGCTGGATCTGGAGCAGCAAACCGAGGGTCACATCTCACAAAGAGCACAGGAAGCAGAGAGGCAACTGTAGACCACGAGGCTTGTTAAAACTCACTAAGCCTGCCCCCAGTGACACACTTCCCCCAGCATGGCCACACCTTCTCAGACCTCCAAAAACAGCGCCACCAACTGGAGACAAATGTCTGAATACTTACAGCCTATGGGGGACACTCATGCAAACCACCACATTCCACTCCCTGGCCCCCATAGGCTCCTGACCATATAAAATGCAAAGTGCATTTAGTCCAACCTTAAAAGTCCCTACAGTCTTTACCAGTCTCAATGCCATTCAAAAGTCCACAGTCCAAGGTCTCTTCTGAGACTCAGGCCAATCTCTTAACTGTAAGTTCCTGTAAAATCAAAAGGCAATTACATACTCCCAACATACAGTGGAACCGAGTACAAATTCCCATTCCAAAAGGGAGGAATAAAGGCATAGTGAGGAAATACTGGACCAAAACAAGACCAAAAGCAAACACCAAGTCCAGTAGCTCCACATGCAACCTCTGGGACTTGACTTCCAAAGGGCTTAGATGGCTCAGCTCTTCCAGCTTTGCTTGCAACATACATCTCTTTCTTAGGCCGGTACAACTCCCTGTATGCAGCTCTCCTTGGCAAATATCTCACAGGTCTGGCATCTCGAATGTCTTCTTAGGGTCTTCGCTGCCAACCAGGCTTCACATTCACAGCTTCACACAATGGCCTGTCAGGGCCTACTTTATGCAGGGACACCCCTGCTGTGCTCTGCCTGACCTTGGCAGGTCTCTGAAACCGTGGAGGAAGAACTGATGACCCCTTCACTCTTGCCTCTAAAGCCAGCACCACGTGAATGAAACTGCCGAGTTTGGCTGCAATTTTGGGATGGACCCTGGCCTATTTCAACCACATTTGCAGCTTTTCTCTGTCCTGGACTTGTTGGAGGATTTGCTGGTTGTACTAGACAAGCCACAATTGCACCAGTGGGAACATCTTGCTTAGCATGTGATACTGCAGCCATCAGGGACAGCCATGAAGCAGAACTCTTGGGACCATTCTCCCCTAGTGATCTGATCTCCATAGCACTCTCTGGCACTATGAAGGCCTCACATCCATTGGCAGGGAGATTTTAGTTTGAATTTCTCTTTCCTGTGCTTACATTGCATCATGTCTTCAGCAATAGGGTCTTACTGTCTGCTTCCAATGTGCAACCAATATTAGTGGCAATAGCCTTTATTGTTCTGGGGGCCCCAGGGCTTCCCTGGCCAACAGCTCATAGGAAGCAACACCCCTCCCCCCAGTACTGGAATTTTTATTTAACATTTGTACAGTTTGGAGGAGCCTCTTCTTTCTATTTTTATAAGATATCTGTTCACTCTTTGGCATCTACAGGCCTAGGCTGTTGTAGACTTCCCCCAACTATCTTCCTGGATATCACTTGTGCTTTACCTGACCACAAAGCTGCCAAGAATTCCACAGCTACACCTGGCCTTTGTACTCTTTGAGAATTTGTTTTCCACTTTGTTTCTTCAGGTGCACTTAATTTCTCTCCAGTGGGTTCCACATGGAAGAATGGGTACTTCCCTTATAAGGCCATACAGCAAATTCTACCTCACGGCAATTACACAAAATGACGAGGGAAAGGATATGTATATATTTATAAATATATGTATGTGTAACAATAGTAATTAAAGAAGAGGGCAAGACGGGGGCTGGAGAGATAGCCTACCGGTTAAGAGCACCGACTGATCTTGCAGAGGACCTGGGTTTGATCCCCAGCACCCACATGGCAGCTAAGAACCGTCTGTAACTCCAATTCCAGGAGAACTCCAGTTCCAGGGGAATCTGAGACTCTCTTCTGACCTCCACGGCATTGCACGACACGGGTGCACAGACCTGCATGCAAACAATACATTCATACACATACAAAAATAAATAATAAAAAAAAATTAAAAAAAAAAGAAGAGGGAAAGAATTGTTAGGGAGCACATTGGAAGAAGTTGGAGGAGGACTGGGAAGTGTGGAGTAATGGAAATACAATACAATACATGATGTTCTCAGAAATAAAAAAATTATGTCAAACAAAATACAATTTACAAAACTCTGAAAGAATTAATAAAAATATTTTAAAATAATGTAACCTACTTTATTCTTAATGAAAACAGAACAGCCCATTGTCAGTTACTTCTGCACCTTCATCCAGAGTACCTAAAAGGTACTATTTCTGACAAATCTCTTCTCAACACACAGTATTCTGTATAAAAGCAGGGTGAAGGAAGAAGAAGAAGAAGAGGAAAAAGAAGAG
Source organism: Rhizomys pruinosus (assembly GCA_009823505.1). NCBI lineage: Eukaryota > Metazoa > Chordata > Mammalia > Rodentia > Spalacidae > Rhizomys > Rhizomys pruinosus. The sequence continues at coordinate 502,214 of VZQC01015009.1, forward strand.
GAAGAAGAGGAAGAGGAAGAAGAAGAAAGAGAAGGAGAAGGAGAAGGAGGAGAAGGAGAGAGAATTTACTTTTACAAAATGTGTAATTTTGTGCATGACATTGAAAGGAAAAATGGCTTATTAGTCTTTAGTTTCTGATTCTGATCCTAATAAAGAGATACTTTGTTTTCCCTCCTGCTATTTATTTATTTATTTATTTATTTATTTATTTATTTATTTATTATTTAGTGTTATATTCTCTCTCTCTCTCTCTCTCTCTCTCTCTCTCTCTCTCTCTCTCTCTCTCTCTCTCTCTGTATATATGCCTCACTGTGGGTCCTGGGAATCAAATTCAGGATGTCAGACTTGTCAGCAAGCACCTTTACTGAGCCATCTCTCTGGCCCCTCCCTTTACCTAGTCAATATTCGCCTTACAATCAGGCTCACCTTGCCTGACTTTGGAGTTATAGTTAAGCATTTAAGTTCCTGCCCCAGGAAGGTATTATAAATTTTACTGACATAAAGGATACATAATAAGCAATTTACAATTACTAATAAAAAGAACTTTCTTTTTGATGATTGTCATTCTGTTCTATTGACTTCATCTTTTCCAGCTTATAAGGAAACTAATTAAATGCAAGACAGAGGCTGAGCATCTGACACCTGCAAGGGGAGAGAAGCGCTGACCTTGTGACATCTGGGAGGTGTTTCTAGTCCCCATTCATAGTGTTCTAGGGAGATGTAGGGTAGAGTGAGAGGTTGGAATCTTTGAGGAGTGTAAGTGTGCCTTGGACATTCTTGGGATCTTCTCACCTAGCTTGCTTGAACACTTTACGTTTTTTTACCTAAACATTCTAATCATTGTACCCTGATACCCTGTATTTCAGGCTATGCCATATTGTTCCTGTTATAAGCAGACATGTCACCACTGATCTGCCATTCAGATTCATATCCCACAAACTGGGACCATGTTTTCTGTCTCATAGTTGTTTTCCCAGACATATGACATCTGTCACCAAGTCAGCACTGGTTAGGTTTCAGTTGAATGAATGGATGAGTAAATCATCCAACAACTAGATTCAGTTGTACCAAAGCCATCCAAAAGTTTATATGCATTGGGTATAAACACCTTCATGGGTTTGTATGGTAGACTGACTAATATATCCCACAAAGGTGGGCACATTCAAATTCCCAGAACCCATGAGTGGCCAATGACAACCCCCACCCTGTCTTTGCAGAGGGGATTAAGAATATCGAGTGAGGCAAATATTAGATTATTTTGGGGACCCTAACTGCAATCACAGGTGTTTTTATGAGAGAGAAGCAGAGAGTCATAGTAAAACACAGAAGATGATGAAGTAGGTGATCAGAGAGGCAGACAGTGGGGTGATGTGTCCACTCAGGGTGAGTCAAAGACAGCATCCATGGGGAGCGTAGCTCTGCAGACACCTTAATTTTAGATTTCTGCTTCAACGACTATCGGAGAATAGCTTTGCTGTTTAAAGCTCATGAACTTGTCATAATTTGTCACAGACAACTCAGGAAGCTAATATAGTTTCTCAGGGAATGTCTCTTGGGAGAATCCTGTAAAGTCTCTCTGTATTCACACACTAGTGAGGTCTGATGATGAGCCCTAACTCTGTCATGTATTCAAGTTGTTTCTGAGAAACATCTTTGATCCTAAGAAAAACATTCTTTCTTTATTTAATTTTCTTTCTCTTGTGCGTGACTGTGGAGAGGGTGAAGGAAGACAATATCAGCGGGCTAATTTATCTCTCTTTGGCTCTAATTTTATCTTTTTAAAACATTTTCTCACCGGGCATGGTGGTGCATGCCTTTAATCCTAGCACTTGGGAGGCGGAGGCAGGCCGATCTTTGTGAGTTCAAGGCCAGCCTGGTCTACAGAGCAAATTCCAGGACAGTTGGGGCTACAGGGAGACCTTGTCTCAAAAAGACCAAAAAAAAAAAAGAAAAAACCCACCTTTTCTCTTTCTAGTTATTGTTGCTGTTTGTGTTCCACAAGGAGCCTGTGGAGGTCAGCGGACAATTCAGGAGATGGTTTTCTCCTTCCACTGAGTGTTCCGGGGATTGAATTTAGGCCATCGGGCTTGTGCAGCAAGTGCTTTTCCCCTTCTGAGCCATCTTTTCAGCCCCTTAACTTTTCCTCTTAAGTCGCTAGCTCCTTCCGTCACCTTGGATTCTAGAAACAATAGGAATGATTGGTAAATATCTTTATGATGAGGTACAATAGCTACCTGGAGGCATTGTGAGCTAACTAACAGACGGCACTCAACAAGGGGGCAGTTATCTGTAATGGCCAGGCGGTAGCCTGAAGCAGAAGTGATCATCTTATGGGAATTAGATCTTCCCCTCAAGAGATGACAGCAATAAATACTTCTTTGAGCTGACTTTCAGAACCATAACTGAGATCATGATCAACCAGCGCACACCTTGATCAAGACCACTTAATTATGCATATCTCTTGCTCCTTGCCCTGACTCTTCTGCTATTTAAACTTAAAGTTCTGGGCAGGAGAGATGCTCAGCAGTTAAGAACACTGATTGCTCTTGCGGAAGACCTAGGTTCTGTTTCCAGCCTCCACATGGCATCTAAGAAGCATCCATAACTCCAGGGGGATATAATACCCACTTCTGGCCTGTGAGGGCATTGTATGAGATGGATACATTTACGTACATGGAGGCAAAACACTCATACACGTAAAAACATAAATAAAATCCCACAAAAGACCTAAAGTTCATGCCAACACCCCAAACACAATTTTGAGGTCACTGGTGTCCTTTATGCACTCTTCCCAATGGGCCACATTGATTAACTCTCCTTTCCCTTTTTTTTTTTTTTTTTTTTTTTCGTTACTTGCCTTTTGCAATGCTGAAGTTACAGCTTTTGCCCTAAAACTCCATTAACAAGATGGGATGAAAGGAGAGTGTGAACTTGTTGAAGTGAGCCTCAAGCTCCCAGAGAACAAGGGTTTGTTAGCCTTTGTCATGTCCAGTCCAGCTTGTACCATCTAGATAAAACAGAAGAAAGTCTTTGAAGTTTATGCTTCCTAATGAGTTAATATTGGAAATGATGTTTCAAGAGATCTTGGTTTTAGTGAGATGATCTTGGGAGGTAAAGAAACTATAGAGTGTATGTCTAACAAAATCATATTCAATTCCCAGTACTTTTTGCATGATGTTTTCTTGCTATTTTGTCAATTTATTAGGAGGTCATTTATGTTTTGGGGGCAATTGTTATTGTTTTTAGGTAGTTCAGGGTGAGCATAAGATTTGAAGTCTATTTTAGAAATGATCCTTAAATGTGAAGAAAACTAAGCAAATGGATAGATACCAGTGTATATTATCTGATTATTTGGACATGAAATGTTAGAATTTTTAGAGTTAAATTCACAAAATGCATCTAAATTGTCTTGTATTTTCCAGTCTCCTAGGTAACTAGAGCATTTTCAAGTTTACTTTGGAAAATCAATGTCAACGTCTTATGTAACAAGTGGGTCTTCAGAAAGATAGAGCCTATGATTTTCATTTCCATTTAAAACAACATAATTTGGTCCTAGGTTATATGAAATGTGAAAATTGACAGAGAAATATAGTTTCAAGAGGCATCATGTCAGTATGTAATGTTTCAATGAAAGTCACATAATTTTGATATGTTACATTTTTTCCCTTAATGTAGACTTCATCCAGCTCTGTTTTCTAGTCCATTCCCTTTACCATGGAGCTGAGTTGCAAGGTCATTCATTGGTCTCTGTGTAATTTTCTGTGCTCAGTTTCTGGGCTTGATTGAGAAGTTCTTACAAAGCAGTGAGTTATTTTCCTCCAGAAAGGTCACAAGGTCTCTTTTCTTTGAAAGTAGAAGCTTTCAGACCACTTTTCAGCCCTTAAGCATCTGAGTGTCCCCAGTATGACTGTGGTTTACTTTTTCTCCTAGTCAGCTCCAGTGGTAATGTGGTATTTTAGAATATGCTTCTTATAAGCCCCTTTCTGGAGTTTGATAGGGAAGTTCAGTGTTTCAGAAACTTAAGTAAATGGCAACATATGCATGCCTCTGCTCAATCAGTAGAAGAGATCTCTTCAATAACCTTTCTGTTGGTGTTATTGGTAAGAGCGTTGTTAGTACGATGTGAGCCATTCTGGCCGAGACCCTTGGTGAATGGTCAGAGTATTCCCTTAGGAGATATTTTGCCTTGCTTTCTGTTGCTGTGATAGACACTGTGACCAAAACCAACTTAGGACAGGAGAGGGCTTATTTCATCTTATACTTTACAGTCCGTCATGGAGGGAAGGAAGCCAAGGCAACAACTCCAGCAGCCATCTAGAGACAGAAAGAGAAGCAGAAACCACTGAAGAGCCCTGCTCACTGGCTTGTGTTCCCTGACTTGCTCAGGTACCTTTGCTGCTGAATCCACTTGCCTAGGGATGGCACTACCCTCAGTGGGCTGGGCCTTCCCACATCAATTAGCAATTGAGGAAACCCCACCCTCCAGACACACCCTCAGGGTAATCTGATGGAGGAAATTCTTTAGCTAAGGTTCCTTCTGCCCAAGTGTTTCTCAAGCTGACTACCAAAATCAGTTGTTGCAGAGGAAGGATGAAGATGAGTGAGCTTTTGGGGTAAGATGATGTTCTGAGATTTAAAAATAGACTTTTTTTCACAGCAGTTTGAGATTTACAAAAGTAGAGAGACTTCCTATATATCTCTTGTCCTTATGCCGAAAGTGTTCCCATTGTCACATCCCCATAGGGGAAATTGGAAGAGTTACCATTGATGAGTATACATTTAAATACTTTTATCTGGTTAAGGAATTTGTGTAAATGTACTATGGAGTGTATCTGCCACTATACTATTAAATAGTATTAAATAAAGGAATTTCATTTTTGTTGTTGGTCTTTTTGAAACATGGTTTCTCTATGGCCCCAGCTGGCCTGGAACTCACTCTGTAGACCAGGCTGGCCTTGAACTCACAGAGATCTGCCTGCCCCTGCCTCCCAAGTGCTGGGATCAAAGGCGTTTGCCACCACACCTGATCTAAGAAGGTTCTTAGCTGCCTTATGGGTGGTGGGAATCGAACCCGGGTCCTCTGCAAGAGCAGTCAGTGCTCTTAACCACTGAGCCATCTCTCCAGCCCAGAAATCTCATTTTTATAAGGATCCTCTAGGCTCTTCTATTCATCTCATAATTTAAATTTTACTGTTCTGAGTTTTCATAAAGGAAATAAATGAAGCCTTGGAAATGAATGACACTACCAAAGGATAGTATGAAATGAGAGGGGATGATTGACTGTCAGTGAATCTTGGGGAAAATCCACAGGCAAGAAAGAGATGGACCAGTAATTGGTCTGTATTTGAATGAACAAGAGAAAAGTGAGCAGAGCCATTCACTCCTTGATTTCTTCATTTAAAACACATTATTCAGACCCTATGTGCCAGGCACCATGTTGAGAGCTGAGTATTCAAGAGTGACATCACAGAAACACAAAACTTAAGGTATTTTGAGAATAAAATATGGCTAAGTAAATGCAGGTCAGACATAAAGAACATTGGCGGCTTTGTGAAGACAAGGCTCAGTAGAAGAAGATGGAAGAGGTTTCAGATAGAGCAGCTCTACAAAGGTGTGGCCATGACTGATCTGATTCTGATCAAGAAAGATGGGGTTTGGATGGTAGAGGGAGGACTCAAGAGAACAGCAGGAAAGGTTATGCCAGAAAAATAAATGGTGAAGTAGTGAAGCCTGCTGCTCTACCCTCCACAAATGCAATATAAAGAAAGTAGTACAGAACAGACCTGTCACAATTAACAATTTTAGAATGCTAGAAATAAACAGGTAACACTACAAAGGAACTCTTGAAGAAAAAAATCTACATCTAGTTACTATTATAACTGAAATTTTTTTTGGTATTTGACTTACCTCAACTTTTTCAAAACGTCTTTAGAGTTAGTTATTCCTCCCAGTACTGCATCCTCCACCCTGCCTTCCCATAGCTCACCCACCCCACTTAATATTTCTTGTTCTATTATTTTCTTTTCCCCATTTATACCACTGTACTGTATTCTTTCTCCCTCCCTGTCTCCATAGCCCCTTACCAGTTTCCTAAACTCTAAAAGTATTCCAAATGAAACACACATATCTAAAGGTTCCAAGTTTACATCCAAATACATGGGAGAAAACATGAGATCTTTGATCTTTGTCTTTCTAACTCTGGATGACTTCACTTAGGATGATTGCTTCCACCTCCATTTACTTGAAAATTTCATTTTTCTTAATAGATGAATAATATTCCATAGTGCCACAATTTCATTATCCATTCATCATTTCTTGGCTATTGTGAATACAGCTGCAAGGAGCATGGGTGTACAGGTAGCTCTACAGAGGGATATAGAGTCCTGTGGATATACGCCCAACCATAGTGGCTGCACCAGTGTTCACTCCCACAGCAGTGAATACATGTTCCCTTTTTCTCATCTGCACCAGCATTTGTTGTCATGTTTTGTTGTTGTTTACTTTGGCCATTTTGACTCAGGTAAGATGAAATCTCAAAACAGATTTCATTTTTTCATTTGCATTTCCCTGATGGCTAAGGATGTTTTCACAGAGTTCAATAAGGCTCAGTCTCCAGTGTCCCGTGTTCCCCCCCAACCCCCAGAGGTTGGTGGGTAGAAATAAAAGGTCCATTTCTCCAATCACAGTCTTTCTGACACGCCCCCCCCAATTCATCTTTCTAGGGGCCTACCTCTTGTCATTGCATTAGCATAAACCCAGCTCCTTCTGCATGAACAACAGATAATGTTCTTGTCACTAAGAAAATCCAAGGTCTCTATGATAGGAACTTGGGTAATAGAATATGTTTCATTATAGTATACTTTCTAATTTTGTTTAAAATACCCCTTACCATATTTCTACATATAATATTGCAGGAATCTCTTTAAATGAGGCAATAGGGTGAGGCAAGCAGAGGAGATATGAAATTAAAGGTCTGATTGGGTGTTATCAGGCTGCATCATGGTAGGAGAAAAGCTGTGTAGACAACTTGAATGCATTTTAATTTCATTCAGTACAGATATATTGTTATATTTTGATGAAATCAACATGGCATACAACCACGCTAAGTATGTTTCTGGTAGATCTCAGTCATTTCTTAGGGTTTGAAGGCTTTCTTTCTCCTTTTCATTAAATTTTTTTTCATCAATGTCTAGTCATGGGCTCATTTTACTTCATTTGTGTTTGATTTTTATCTTTTAACACAGTTTATAGTATAATAAACACAAAAGGTTTACCTATTTTAGAGCTTGGGAAAAGCCTAAATTTATTCAGTAGAAGAAAAAAGTACATGCAGGACCTCCAGACCAATTTATGAGTTACCATCAGCTGATAAGCAATCCCAATCTAGTTAAATTTTACTTTTCAAAATTTATATCAAAATAATGTGAACACAGCTACATACTTAATAATTAGGGATTAAAAGCTTATCCTTAATCTTTATCTTTCTTACCTTCACCTCATTATAATGAGATTAAGCAAAGTCTTCTTTAAATTTTAATCATTCCAATTTCAGCCACTCTTGGGTAAGCAAATGTCATTACTTTTTTTCTTTCTTTTTATTTATTTCTTTTTTTAATATTTAAAAATATTCTATATTTTTTTCAATTTTTAACAATAAGTAATAATTTATGAGTACAAGCATACTTCATGTAAAACCAATTTGCAAGCAGTTGTGCCCAAACCCATACAGCCCAAGTGTCCCACCATCCAGCTGGGGGACTTGTATGTTCAATCAAGTTGATCAAATAAGTGTCCAGTCTATATTGCTGTAGTTTCACCATTCACCCCAATCACAGCCCTTACATTCTACCATGCCCCCTCTTCTGAAGATTGTTCCCTAGGCTTAGAAAAGGGGCACAGGTGGACGAGAAGCAAAACAGTACTTTCTCTGGAGCTGTTGTTTTGGACTCTGGTCAATTCTGGCTGTTTCCTTTCACTGGCTGATAGTTTGTCCGGGAATAACCTTTCAGTCCTACTAATGAAGCACAGGCATTTAGATATATAGGTATTTAAACAGTACTAATTGTTATGGTAGGTTACTTTGGTATAGACACAGATATTTGGATGGTATGTTAATATATGAATTACATTTTTTCCTGTAAAATGTGACAGGGTCTTACTGTGGCTTATAACATCTCCTAATGACTAGAGGATGTAAGCTTGTTGGGCATCAGCCATGGTTTAGTCCTCCAAGGAGAGAGCTAATAACCAATTAGATTTGAGATTTATTTCTTTTATGTGTATGAATGTACTGTCTGCATGCAGGTCTGTGCACCGGTGTCTACATAGTGAGTTCCAGGACAGCTGGGGCTGCAGGGAGACCCTGTCTCAGAAAGACCAAAAAAACAAAACAAAACAAAACAAAACTCAGAAGTATAAAAATGGGACACTTCTCTATCTCTTTTTAATTATTTATATTTTTATTATTATTATTATTATTTTGGTATTTTTGAGACAGTTTCTCCCTTTAGTCACAGCTGGCCTGGAGCTCACTCTGTAGACCAGGCTGGCCTTGAACTCACAGAGATCTGCCTGCCTCTGCCTCCCAAGTGCTAGGATTAAAGGTGTGCACCACCATGCCTGGCTATTTATTTATTATTTTTTATGCGTATTGAGTGTACTGTCTGCATGTAGGTTGGTGCACCTGTGTCATGCAATGCTGCGGAGGTCAAAAGAAGGCGTCAGATTCCCCTGGAACTGGAGTCAAAGATGATTCTCAGCTGCCATGTGGGTGCTGGGAATCAAACCTGGGTCCTCTGCAAGAGCAGTAGGCGCTCTTAACCACTAGGCCATCTCTCCAGGCCTGTTTTTCCTTTTTTTAGCAGGATTTCTTCCCCACTGCAGGCTCTGCAGTTGTGCAGAGAAACAGAGGCAGGAATGCTGTTTTGGGGCCTGCTACTCTGCATAGTGATGATGTCTTTCGTGTGTTTGATAGACTGCCTTGTTCATTAACTGTTTTTACAAATACTATGCCTTTCTGAAACAAAGCTTTTGAAAATAAGGAATACTCTAATAATAAAAACAAAACATGGGGTTTAGATACTTTTTTTTTTTTCTTGGTATTTTTTGAGACAGGGTCTCCCTGTAGCCCCAGCTGGCCTGGAACTTGAAGAGATTCGCTTGCCTCTGCCTCGGAGTGCTGGGATTAAAGGCAAGCACCACCACGCCTGGCAGAGATACTTTTAATATGCTAAAGGAAACATCTTTGCCAAGAGTTTAAACTGAGGATAGGCTGCTTAGGTCTGACATCTGTCCTAATATGGACAATGGTTTTCAGTTCTGCACCCAGAAAAGAAGTAACACTGATTGTTCCCACAGTATTCAACCCTCTGTTATAGGCTCCTTTTTTGAATAACCTCTAAGCTTACCTCACTAAAAGATGGTCAAAACATTCTTTAGAATAGACTGTGAGATTAATATGTAGCTTACCTGGAAAAATATAGTCCCTCTTTTTCACTCTGAAAGTCTAGGTGACAAATTAAGTCAAAGTCAAATCTGGAACTTATCTGATATATTGATTTATCAATTCTTTTATAAATTTGATTGTATATGAATTGAGAATATGCATAATATGTGAATATCTAAATATGTACACATATTATTTATGCCAACAATTTTGTTTTAAGCCACTCTGCAAATATAATTTCAGTTTAGAAGCCCCGGACAGTAGCAAGTGCCTCTGATGGAAGCTGCTATCTCATAGTCCTATATACCAGAAGAGAACTTTTTTCCAGAAGTGTGGTATTCTTATTACTAGCCATTAAAATTTGGCAAAGGGTTATACAACTCTCCGTTAAGAGCTGTTTAAATGGTTTCCACTAGTTGTTTGGCTTTTAATCTTATCTCCTCAAACTGTAGTCTATCACATGCATTTAGTGTTTCTAGGGCCTGGAATGTTGGGGATCAAAGCTGGAATTTAAAGCACTGTGGAAGGCCTGGAGAGATGACTCAGGGTTGAAAGCTCTTGCAGAGGACCCGGGTTCGATTCCCAGCACCCATGTGGTGGTTAGGAACTGTCTTTGACTCCAATACCAGGGGAGTCTGACACCCTCTTCTGACCTCTGCAGCATTATACAACACAGGTGCACCTACTTACATGCAGACAGAACACTCATACATATAAAATAAAAACCAAATAAAAAACATTAAAAAAACACTTTGGAACCTAACTCTATCACTGACATGTTCTATAACTGTAAGTAATCTTTAATTTCTTGGAATCTTGGAAGTAAAATAAAAAATTGTATTTAATTTACAGAATAACTGAGATTATGTGAAAATTTATAGGAAATTTATTACACTTAGGACAATTTTTATTTCTAACAGGAATAAAAATACCTAAACAGTAGGAAAAAAAAAATGTCCTCCTTCCTTCATTCCTTTGGCAAATACTTATTCAAAGTCTTTCTTGGAATAGAACTTCATGTAGTAACTTAGGATAAGTTAGTAAATAAACCTAGAAAATCTTTGCTCTGTTGGGGCTCACATTTGTCTTTGTGTTTTCTATATACAGCTAGTAAGTAAAGAAGTAAGTGATTAAATGGTGGTTCGTGCTTTGGAAGATGCCTGGGAGAGGAGGATATCATGGGATACAGAAAAGCCCTCTCTGATGAGGTGCCGTTCTAATAGAGCTTGGAATGGAATGAGCCCCAGGGACAGCTTAAGCTTTCTTGGTTGAATAAAGAAGAGCAGTGCGCCCTTCCTCACTGAGCAGAAGGCTATGTAGCAGGCATGAGTGGGTGTGGCTGGGACGGGTTATATAAGGAAGCACCTGTTGGCCTAAAGACATTAGTTTTCACTTTTTGTTCTTTTGTTTTGAGACAAGTTCTCATTAAGTAGGCCAAGCTGGACTTGAACCTTCAATTCTGCCTGGGATAGCAGGTGTGTGCCATTCCACCTGGCCCAAAGTATTTACTTTGGAAATAACAGTTTTAAGTAAGAGAGTGATAAAACCTGATTTACCTTTTCAAATATACTTTTTATTGAATTTTTTGTGTATCTCATACACAACATCATTAATTATTTTTATATGTCATTTATGTTAAGGTCAATCAAGTCAAGTTAGTGTCCCTCAGTGCAAAGTCATCTACTGGGGTCTGTCAGCCTATTTAGAGTTACTCCCTTAAAGGTCTTTTTCACCTAGTAGGAATTAGCTGCCCAAAGGTTTTGCTAAGTTTGGGTCCTGTTATCCATTTTCACAGTTCTATGCTGGGATTTTGTGTGCTTTAATTTGAATGGGTCTTGTGTATGCTGTCACCATTGCTGTACATTCATATGAGTAAGGTCCCCAAAGCCTATTACATACAACATCTCTACATGATTCTGTGTGTATAGCTGAGGGCTATATAACAAGAAACACTGCTAGACGGAGAAATCTCCCTTTAAATTGTTGGCCAGGATAGTCTTGGAAACTCCTTAATCAACACAGGCTATTGTCACAGCCTTTGATTGCCTCCCAGAACTTGAAGATAAGACCCTATTCTGAAGACAGGACATATTTTGGACACAGGACTTGGAGCAATGGAGCTGGGGGCAAACTCTCACAGGAAAACAATGCAAGCTGCTAAGGGAGCACATCGATTGGTTCAACCCCAGCTTTAATGCCTAATAACCACATCAATGATAGGCACAGAAAACTATATTGGTGCACTAGTGGTACTTTTATCTTTGGACTAATCAACAGCTATGCAATTTTACCTAAAGCCTACTCAATGGAAGGAGACTCATGTGTAGTGCTGTAAACATAGCTAAATACACATGGGTGGAGAGGTCATAGATCTTAGAGAAAGTCCCAAGTATGTCACAACCCTAGACAAGTGAAATTTATTATATGCGGTATGGATCCTTATATTTACAGACAAGTATGCCAGTCACCACTCATCAAGGAAGCTTTTTTTCTTTTCTTTTTTTGCAACAGAAAGAGACTAATACAGAGTTCCACAAGTGGGTCACATACAGAGATTGTCTGATTTATCTGTTAAAAGGACAATTAGTACCACTAGATAGTAGACTGAACACAGTGAAGGATTTAAAATTTAGTAAGGAATAAAGAAGTTACTGTAGTGGTGAAGCTAAAAATACAATTTTGGCTTGGACTAGGCTAACAGTTACCTTTACAGCAACAGGTAATTAGATTAGAATAGAGTTTCTAAGAAAAGAAGTCATGGTTGATGCTTGGAGAAATTGTAGGATTGGAGAACCATTATTGGCATGCTGAAGATGTGGAATGACCAAATTTAGGAGAAAATGAAGAATTTGACATAATACATATGTTTGAGGTATCCTCATTAATTATGTTTAAGACTTTTTTCCCCCAAGATTGAAGATGCCAGAAGAGGCCTTGTCAGCATATAGTTGGAGTTATCACTCTGATGAATGGCTATAGGCAGATGAAAGGAGAGGCCAGGTCCTGGGATGCCTTACCTCTCAGATCTGAGGAGAGAAGAAAGAGATCTGGTAAAATAAGCTGAACTCCTGGGGTGCCTGCAATAGGGGCTGCCAACCAAGAAACTGTCTGTGGAAGTCATAAGAGGGCACTGGCTCAGGTTTGGACAAACTGTCTGCAGATCAGCCAGGCCACAGGGAGATTGAACAAGAAACTTGCTAACATGGAAATCATGACTTTCTGCTTCCTAAATAGACTTTTGGGGGAGATGTAGAATTGAAAGCCTAATTAAAATTGATTTAAGAAATGGTTACAGGCACGTAGAGGGATTTCTTGCTATGCTTGGTGATTTTTCTCTACAGTAACCAAGTACAAAAGGGGAAATGTCCTAATTTGGTTTCTGTTGCTGTGTTAAAACACGGACCAAAAGCAATTGGGGAAGGAAAGGGTTTGTTAGGCTTACACGTTCTGGTGACAATCCATCATTGAGGGAAGCCTGGGCCAGAACTCAAGCAAGAGCAAGAATTGGAGCAGAGAGCAAGAAGAAACAAACACGCCTGCTGGCTTACTCTAGTCTGCGCTCAGCCTGCTTTCTCAAACAAGCCAGACTCACCTGCTCAGGGGTGGCAATGCTCATAGCCGGCTGGGCCCACCCACAATACTGAACAATCAAGAAAATGTCCTGTAGATGTGCCTGAAGGCAAATCTGATGGAGAAAATTCCTCAACTGAGGTTCCCTTCTCCCAGGTTGTCTCATTTGTGCTGAGTTGACAAGAAACTGACTTTGAGACATCAGCATTACTTTTACTATCTCACACAATGCAAATGGTATTCTATGTAAACAGTGTTTCCCCTCTGAAGTGCTGGGATTTGGGGGGCATTGACATGTACTCAGCTAAAATAGTTAATTTTATGCTATGTACATTTCATATTTCCTACACCCAGATTTGTGTAGGAAGACATTGCAGGCAATAGTTTGCTTCTCCAGATGTAGAAATGCTGTAGAAGCCTTTAAAATATTTTATATTTTATTTTATTTTGTGTGTATGAATGTATTGCATGCATGTATGCAAGTGCATCAGTGTCATGCAATGTCTGCTGGAGGTCATTGAGGATATTGGATCCCCTGGAAATGGAGTTATAGACAGTTGTTAGCCACCATGTGGTTGCTAGAAATTGAGGTTCAGTCCTCTGCAAGAGTAACCAGTGCTCTTAACCACTGAGCCATCCCCCCCTCCTCCACTATAGAAATTTTGATATACTTTTTCCTTTCCTTTGCTAGTTTTTTTGGAAACATCTTTGATAGCCTTTAGAATTCCACTTATCTGAATAAATTCTATTCCATTTCATCTTATTTGTGTTTCTACACTGAAACTTCTTTCTTATTACTGATCTTTTCCTTTTTACCAGATAGTAGCTATCAACATTACAACTTTTTGTGGTATCTCTCACCTAAAAATAAACATGAAATAATGTGACATCTCCCATCTTAAAAATAAAACAAGCAAAATAAAACAGAGCAAAACTTTGTATTGAATTCTTATGTAGCTTAAAAATTGAGATAATTTTTCATGACTTAAAATCTAAAAGTATTAGAAAATGTGTTTCCATTATTTTTAAAGACAGGAGACTGCTGTAATCTTTGCTGGTCTGGAACTTGCTATGTAGATCAGGCTGGCCTTGAACTTACAGAGATCCACTTGTCTCTGCCTCCCAAGTGCTGGGAATAAAAGTATGCACCACTACACTTGGCTTGCTTTGGTTTTATAATGCCTGTTTTTAATGCTGCATGAGTGTGTGTGTGTGTGTGTGTGTGTGTGTGTGTGTGTGTGTGCATACATGTACTGGATATTAAACCTAGAGCCTTACACATGCAAAGACACACTGATAGTGAGCTATTAGTAGCTACTGTAAAACTAAATAGTCTGTAAATTATACAGAATATCCTGCTTTGTGTCTGCTTATTTCATTCAGCCCAACATTTTAGAAGCTTAAATGTTGCTGTATGTGTTCATAACTTATGCCCAGATAGTTTTCTGTTGCAAATGTGCTACAGTTTATTACCACCTGCCAAAGCCCATCTCACCATCAGGGTGGATATGTTCCAAATAAGGCTGCTGCAACTATTTGTGTGCAGATGGTTTGGTGGAACTCTGTTATCTTTTCTCTAGCAAACACTACTAGTAAAATTTCTGGATGTATGTTCAAATCTAGAGAAAACTCATTTTCCAGGTCCTTGTCAAAATTTAATATTGCAGATCTTTTTAACATTTACTCTCTCCTTTGTAATGTTATATGTATCTCATTTATTTACCTAATTAGTAATAATACCAAGAATCTTTATGTACTTACTTGTGATTCTTATGTCATTTTTGGAAGCTGTTCCCTGGGTCATGTCTCCTAGATTACTGAGTTAGTTGTATGAGTTCTCTATTAGTTGTAGATGATGAGTTTAGGTCATCCTTATAATTTTCAAATCTTCTCTCCCAGTTTTCAAGTTTTCAGCTTGTTTCTTTCTTTCTTACTGATACCCTTTATAAGAACAGATATTTTAAATTTTGATGTATCATGATTTATAAATTTTGAGTGATTTACATGGTTTTGTCTTGTCAAAGAAATATATGTGAAACCTATAAAATCACTTGATATTACTTTGCCCAATGCCTTCTTCTAGAAATTTTTTTTTTTTTGTCTTTTTGAGACAGGGTCTCCCTATAGCTCCAGCTGTCCTGGAACTCACTGTAGACCAGGCTGGCCTCAAACTCACAGAGATCCAGATGCCTCTGCCTCCCAAGTGCTAGGATTAAAGGCGTGCGCCACCACGCCCGGCGTTTATTTATTTCTGTATGTGTATCAATGTATTGTCTGCATGCAAGTTTGTGCACCTGTGTCCTGCAATGCCGTGGAGGTCAGAAGAGGGTGTCGGATTCCCCTGGAACTGGAGTTCTCCCGGAATTGGAGTCTCAGACGGTTCTCAGCCGCCATGTGGGTGCTGGGGATCGAACCTGGGTCCTCTGTAAGAGCGGTTAGCGCTCTTAACCGCTAGGCCATCTCTCCAGCCCCCTCTTCTAGAAATTTTAAAGCATTAGCTCTACATATAGGCCTCCGGTTCACATTAGTTCATTTTGTGTATAGAATGAAGTATGAGTCCAAATTTTGTTTTCTGCATATTGGCTGTCCAATGTAATGACACCATTAACTAAAGAATTACCTTCACAACTTTATTCAAAATCAACTGACTGAAAATGTGTGCGTCTATTTTTGTATTCTCTATTTCAGTTTATTGATCTTTCTGCCTGACATTACACTGATGCCCACACTCTTTTTCCCTTAGTTTTATACTTAGTTTTATATCCCTAAGTTTTGAAATCAGGCTATACAGAGCTCCAGCTTAGTTGTTAAAATTGTGGATATATTGGATCTTTTGACTTTCCAAATATATTCTAAAAACACCCAGAGACAGCTTGGGAGGGAAGGAGGGAGGTAGAGAAAGAAGGAGAGAGGAATAAAAAGTCATTATTGGGTCCCTTGGTGGTGGGCTGAACCAACAGCACTTGTCGCCCTTCCTTCCTTCCTTCCTTCCTTCCTTCCTTCCTTCCTTCCTTCCTTCCTTCCTTCCTTCCTTCCTTCCTTCCTTTCTTCCTTTATTCCTATCCTTTTCTTCCCTTTCTTTCCCTCCATCCCTTCCTTCCTCTATCCCTCCCTTTCTTTTTTTTTCCACACTGCTTACTGCAGGGAGTGAGGGCTTGTGAATTCCATTGCACAGTGACCTTATTAGCTTACTTTGCTCTGTCCTTGTGTCCTTGATTGCTCTACATTCTAAAGACTAGCTGACTCGGCATCTGTGCAGGAAGCAGGTTCCCTATGCAGTGCGGCTTCCTTAGTTCGCTGTGTGCTTCTGAGAAGTTGTCCTTACCTGGACGCTCCAGTCTCCACTCGCCTGGCCTGCTTTCATGGCTCCCTTTTCTTGCCAGAGCCATGGGAACGGAGACAGGTGTTTCAGTGGGGAAGTGTGGCAGCTGATGCTGATGCCTTGGTTTTCCCGGGAATCACACATGGAATTGTTGAGCCGTAGTGCAAGTCTGTGCTTATTCTTCGAGGACTTTCCAAACTCTTCTCAGGTGGTGACATCATTTTCTATTCATGAAACACAAATGATGGTTCCCAGGTCTCCACATCCTCACAATATTTTCTGTTTTTTTTTTTTTTTTTTTGGTCTTTTCGAGACAGGGTCTCCCTGTAGCCCCAGCTGTCCTGGAACTCACTCTGTAGACCAGGCTGGCCTTGAACTCACAAATATCCGCCTGCCTCTGCCTCCCGAGTGCTAGGATTAAAGGCGTGCGCCACCATGCCCGGCCATATTTTCTGTTTTTCAATATAACCATCCTAGTAGATGTGAAGTGACATCTCATTGTGTATTATGTTGCCCATTTTCCCATGTGATTATTGGCCATTTGCTTATCTTTAGTGACGTGTCTTTAACTCTACTTCTCATTTAAACAATTGGAATTTTAAAATAATTTTTCTTATTGAATTGTAGTTCTTTACAGATTCTGAATACGGAAACTTTACCTGACATAACTTTCAAATGTTCTCTTTCTGTGGTTTGCCTTCTTACTTTCCTGTTATTTTGTCTTTTCATTTGCTTGTCCATTATGTTTCACAAAAGGAATTTAGTTTTAATGAAGTCCAGTTTGTTCGATTTTTTTTTTTCTTTTGTTGCTCATATTTGTTGATGTTAAGTCTAGGAATCCATTCAAGGTATTGAGGACTGCTCTATTTTCTTCTAAGAGGTTTAAAGCTAGGGCTTATATTTAAGCCATTGTGCCCCCTTCCTTTTTTTGAGACAGGGTTTCCCTGTTGCCCCATCTGGCCTGGAACTCACTCTGTAGAGCAAGGTAGCTTTGATCTCACAGAGCTCTACCTGCCTGCCTCTGCCTCCTGAGTACTGGGATTAAAAACTTGTGCCACCACACCAGGCCATTGTTCCATGCTGAGTTAAGCTTTGCATATGGTGAGACGTAGGGGCTTAGCTCAGTTCTTCTACATGTAGCTATGTGGTTGACCTGGCACCATTTGCTAAATAAACTATTCTTCCCAATTAAGTAGTTTGGGGACTTTTGTCAAAAACTAAATTACCATAGATATGTGGGCTTATTTATGTATTTTCAATTTCATTTCAGATTTTTTTTATATTTATGCCCAAACCTCAGTTTTAATTACTGTATCAATAATCTTTGGGATAGTTTTTTATTTTTTCAGCATTGAGGATCACATCCAGTCAGATCACATCAGTAAGCCTGGTTACGTAAACATCTTGCCACTAAACTACATCCCCTAATCCAAGCTGTAAATTCTTAGATCAGGAAGCGTGTGCCCTTCACTTTTGCCCTTTTTTTCAGTAAACTTTATCTATTCATGATTCCTTGCAATTTAAGATACATTTGAATATTAACCATCTAATTTGTGTGAAAAGTTAGTTTGAATTGATAGGGATTGCATTGGGTCTATAGGTCATTTTGTAAGTTACTTTAGTTGCTGAGATGAAATTCCATGTCCGAACACAACTGGTATCTTCTATACACAGGAACATATCACCTATAAAAACAAACAGTTCTTTCTCACAAAAATGTCCTTATTTTTCAAATGAGTGTCCAGACTACATTGCTGTAGTTTCACCATTCACCCCAATCGCAGCCCTTACATTCTACCACGCCCCCTCTTCCGCAGGTTGATCCCTAGGCTTAGAAAAGGGGCACAGGTGGATGAGAGGTAAAACAGTCCACTCTCTCTGGAGCTGTTGACTTGGACTCTGGTCAATTCTGGCTGTTTCCTTTCATGGGCTGACAGTCTGTCCAGGAATAACCTTTCGATCCTACTAATGAAGAACAAGCAATTAGATATATAGGTATTTAAGCAGCACCAATAGTTATGGTAGGTTACTTTAGCATAGACACATGTTTGGATATGTTAATCCATGAATTACAATTTTCCCCCCTGTTAAAATGACAGGGTCTTACTGTGGCTTATAACATCTAACCTGTAGAGGATGTAAGCTTGTGGCATCAGCCATGGGTTATTTCTCCAAGGGGAGAGCCAATAGCCAATTAGATTTGGGATATACAGGCACATGGCTGCCTCTGCTGCACAGTATTTCCAGGCAGGTGAGGTGTAGCTGGTGCTGACGGTGGAGTCTTGCTTGACTCAGGGAGACCCATATTTGCTTTATTGGTTTAGTGGCCTTTGGTAACACTCTCTGGCATTCCAGAGGCCATCTGTACACTTGCATGTGTGGTCTCAATACATCCCTCCCATGTTAACGTCAGGTCTTCAGCAGCAGGGTCTTATTGCCTCTCCTCCTGTAGGTATCCCAACTTAGAGGCAAGGAGCCCTTACCTTTTGTGGGGCCTTGGATCCCCTGGCCAACATCCACCTGGTAGAACAATCCATTGCTGATGTCAGAGCTCCTGTATGTAGTCTGGACACTCATTTGATCAACTTGATTGAACAAACAACCTGTCACCCCCCACTGGATGGTGGGGCTGTAGGTGTTTGGGCACAACAGCCTGCAGATAGGTTTTGCATGAAGGATGCTTGTACTCATGGATTATCACTTATAGCTAAAAATGAAAAAAAAAAAAACTGAGAGAAAGATGCAGGACAGTTATGGCAGAATGCATGATCTGGGATGGGGGGGGGAGGGAAAGGGAAATAAGCCTGAACTGAATTGGAAAAAATGTATGAAATGCACAAAACATCAATAAAAATTAATTAAAAAAAGTCCTTATTTTTATTCTTGCCTAATTATGTTGGGCAGAACTTCCACTAGAATTCAGTACAGCTAAGGTAAAAATCAGGCATCTTTTTGTTTTGGGAAAAAGCTCCCAGTCTTTAATAATTGAGTATGATGTAGCTATGTGTTTTTCATAAACGCCCTAAATCATGTTGAAGAATTTCCCTCCTGTTCCTAGTTTTCGGAGTCTTTGACTCATGATGTTGATTTTTGTCAAATGCTTTTCTGAAACAGTGGAAATGATACTCTTTTCACTTTGTTCCATTTATTTGGCATATTTCACTGACAGAATTCTTGTGTTGACTTAGCACCAAACCCCGAGGTAAACCTCGGCTAGTCTTGGTGTTTTCATTCGCTCTTTAATTCAGTTTGCTTGTGATGTCTTTTAAAAAATATATTTTATTTATTATTTTTATTTTCTGTGTATGAGTGTATTGCCTGCATGTGTGTAAGTGCACCTGTGTTGGGCAATGTCTTCAGAGTCAGAAGAGGGCATTGGGTTCCCCTGGCACCAGAGTTACTGATAGTTGTTAGCTGCCATGTGAGTTCTGGGAATCAACCTGGGATCTCTGCGAGAGAGCAACTGGTACCCTTAACTACTCTCTCCGGTCTTTGACGTTGGAATCAGAGTATAGCTGGCCTTACAGAGTAAATTGGAAAATCTTCCCTCCTTATTAAGGTTCAGATCACCCACAGACTCATGTTTTGAACTTTTGTACCCAACTTGTGGCACTGTTTTAGGAAACTGGGGGAGCTTTGGGAGTCAAGGCTTGAGTGCAGATGAAGATCATTAAGGGAAGGACTTGAAAGTTCCAGCCTGGCAGCTGGTTCTGGCTGCTCCCTGTGTCTTGGTCTGCTGCCGCATGTTTCTTCTGTTATGAATTCTGCCATGCCTTCCCATCACTATGAACAAACAACCTCTGAAACTATGAGCTAAAATAAATCAATCTCTCTCTCTCTCTCTCTCTCTCTCTCTCTCTCTCTCTCTCTCTCTCTGGTCTTTTTGAGTCAGGGTCTCCCTTTAGTCCCAGCTGGCCTGGATCTTACCCAGCTAATCTTTCTTCTCTTAACTTCTCTTGTTGTGTATCTTGTCCACACTGATGTGAAATCTATTTTATTACAAATTTGAGGTTTGTAATGGAATCTTTAGTTCCTTGGTGTAATTCCCAAGTGAATCTTTTTCTGTTTTGAGGTCTTTAAATATTGATTAAATTTACCATTATAACTGTCAAATTTTCTATTTCCTCGTGGTCAGTTTAGGTGATCTGAGTGTTTTTTAAGAAGTGTATTCATGAAAAACAGGTGTGACGTACTAATAGTGAGCAGCCATCCAGGTGTGCCTGCGGCTTGTGGAAGGGGAAAGAGGAGGAGGTGGTTCACTGCACGTGGCCAGGAACCGTTGGCATTGTGAATCCAGACAGCGCATCCTGAAGACAGCCCGAGTGCTAACGCGCGCGCGCGGTCTGAGGTCGTTGGAGCGAAGAGCCAGGCCTGAAGACAGCCCCGCCCTGCCTTGGGGCAGTGTGCTGGGTTTCCCTGCCCTGGGGTACTGGAAGATGAAAGAGACTATACAAGGGACCTGGTCTTGGAGACTTGAGCCTCCGGCGACCCGGCACCACTTATTCAAACCCCAGATTAGAGCGGCTTAGTTGGGCCCTACCCCCTAAACCCCGGCTCAAGTCAGGTGGAGGATTTGGGCCAGATCCTGGGTCAGGGCCCACGGTGCCAGTCAGACGTCTCTCTGCCCCTCTGCCCTCTTTTGACACCTCTGCTACTGAAGAGGAGGAAGAGGAGGAGGAAGATGATGATGAGGGTAAGGAAGTACTAGCTTGGAGGCTCCCCCCAGATGGGGTCAACTGGGAGCCTCGAGGCGTCCTCCACCCCACTCATCAACAAACCTAGTCCCTGCACCTGTGCCAAGCCATAATAGCCTTCCAGACGCTGCTCTACTCAAAAAGGACCTTGATGACTTTCCTCTGGAAGCTTTGGGGTCGCCACCAGGGCCATCAGCAGAGCCTCACTCACCCCAAGAACCGTCTCTCACCCCAGGAAGGGGGTGCAACGCCATGGGAGCCATCCTCCTGCTGTCGTTTTGACTCCCTCCCGGGGACCACCCCCACCCCAGCTGGGTCTGCTAGGTGCTCTCATGGCTGAGGATGGAGTGACAAGGTCTCCACCAGTGCTCTCTGGGCCCCTAATGGAGGAAGATGGACTAAGATGGACTTCAAAGTCTCCTTTAGACCCTGACTCAGACCTCCCAATGGTTTGGGGGGACTCTGGGCCAGAAGGAAAGTGCAGCCTGCTGCCAGCATACTTTTCAACAATATGTGCAGCAATGGGGACCACGTGGCTCAGGAACTTTTTCAGGGCTCTAACTTGGACACTGCAGAAGAGGCAGAGAGGCCTGGAGAGAAAGCTGGCCAGCACAGTTCTCTTCAGGAGGAGCACATGACTTGCGTGCCGAGTATCTTGGATCAATTCCTTAAACCTACGGTAGCCTCATACCCTTAGCATTAATGAGGTTGTAGGGAAATTGGAAGACAATTTCCAGCAAGAGTTCTCTACACCCTCCAGGAAGGGCCTAGCACTACAGCTGATTCAGTCAAACCAGCGGGTGCCAGGCAATGCCATGGTGAGGGACTTCCGGGTATCATATAAGAGGAATGTACTGACCATGGATGACTTGGGGACCTTGTATGGGCAGAACTGGCTCAATAAGCAGGTGATGAATATGTATGGAGACCTGGTCATGGACACATTCCCTGAAAAGGTGTATTTAACAGTTTCTTCTATGATAAACTCCGTACCAAGGGTTATGATGGGGTGAAAAGGTGGACCAAAAATGTGGTCATCTTCAGTAAGGAGCTACTGTTGATCCCCATTCATCTGGAGGAGCATTGGTCTCTCATCTACGTTGATGTAAGGCGCACCGTCACCTCACCTGTTATGACGCACAGCCACTCTAAACCAACTCTGCCTAAGCATATTGCCAAGTAGCTACAGGCAGAGGCAGAATAATGATAGCGACTGTGGTGCCTTTGTGTTACAGTTCTGCAAGCACCTGGCCCTGTCTCAGCCATTCAGCTTCACCCAGCAGGACATGCCCAAACTTCCTGAGCAGATCTACAAGGAGCTGTGTCACTGCAAACTCACTGCGTGAGCCTCATAGCCCAGACCCTTAGCAAATTAACGGCAGGGGACAAGGGAGACACTTCCCAAGAAACGCCAGTTCCTTTTGTCTCCCTGCCCTTTGGCTTTCTCATATTTAAATGTTTTGATTTCTGTATTTTTTTCTTTGTGAGAATGATTTCTGATGGACAGGGGGTGGCCACATGAAAGCCTTTTCCTCCTCTATACAGGAACCTTGTGGCCTAGGTGGTGCATTCATTCCTCCTTCAGGGGTCAGGAAATCAGTGTGGGTGGGCACTGGGATCACTGCCTGCCAGATCTTCAAACTTTTATATTTATATTTTTATATTTATATATTTTTTATATTTTATATTTATATAAAAATATATAATATACATATATATATATATAT